>WEIV01022130.1:1400-29822 GCA_013390005.1 Calyptomena viridis
TCCTGACTACTGATGATCGAAAGCAGTTTATTGAATTTTGGCCATATGTTACCCACAGTTACACCCACTGTGATATGACAGAGTTATCTCCTAGTATAAAAACAGGAAGGTGATAGTCCTAGTGCGGTAACTGTGGGGTACAGCTGGCTTAGGAGAGAGACTCACATATTTAAAAATTTATAACTGCTTTTTTAAAGAAAGAAAAATGCATGATAGCATTTTCTGTACTGTATTAATTGGGAAATGCCTTTAAATTTCAGTGCAATAGTCATTTAGTACAGGAGGAGAGACCCAAAGTACTAGGTATAACTTCTAATGCAGCAAGAATAATTGAATTATTTATACATATTTATTCCAAGCAACAGAAAGAATATGAATGTCAACAGAAGTTCTGAAGTGCAGACATCCATCATCTGCAAGGACACTTAGATTTGCGTTCTTGATATCAGAGAACTAGGGTTTTGTACAAGAGTGCTTAGATAAGTATTGTCAAGATAAATACAATAAGTTCTTGAAAACTTACTTTCTGATTATGGGCTGGTGCATAAGGGCTTCCTTCTGTCTTTGCATTAATTTCAGTGCTTTAAATAACTTGGTGATGTGAATTTTACAGAATGAGTACAGAATGGCTATGCAATTTGTAAATTTAAAACCACAGGTGAAGAGGGACAGGTGTGAAGACATTATCACTACTCTCCTCTCATAATTTCCAGAAATCTAACCTGAAAACTTGGACTTTTAGATCTTAAAATAACCTACCATACGCTGTGATGCTGTTTGCCTTTGAACATGCAGGATATTTCTGCTCTTGACTCTTAGTTTAGGTATTTAACTGGTCTCTGTCGCTATAATATTTTACCACTTCACAGCCCATAATCTGTAATGTTCTTTTATTTGTGTGTGTTCCTACCAGGTATCACTAAACTGGTAACTCTAAATCAGTTGGGAAGTGAAAATACCACTATTAGCAGTACTGCCTATAGTTATGTAGGAGATACAAGTTGCAGAGCACAAAATCAGACATGTTTTTCCTAGTCCCAGACTAGACTCTACCTGTATTTTGTTGCATGTTTTAAGATTGAAGTAGCATGTAAATAATATTTTAGAGAAAGAGAGAATTTGCTGGAGAGCTGGTTTTCCATTTTGGTTTAATGTATTTTAGCTACAGGTATCCATGTCTTGTATGTTTTATTATGAGTTTTAATATACTGACAGCTGGAATTCATCTGCCTGGTCTGGAAGAAGGCACTGAGAAGGAATTAAATGCTGTGATGCTGAAGATGGTGGCTGCCCTTACAGTGAGGTCTGTGAGGAATACGGGTAAGAAGATATATATGACTACATTACCTTTGTGATATTTGCTGGTAAGCAGCCTTGCTCTTAAGGAGCACTAGCAAATTTTCTGGCTTTTATGCTTCAGTCAGAAGTGGAGGACAAAAGCTAGAAGTGTAGGGATAAGAGTGTTACACTAGGAAGAAATATGACAAAGATACTTTCATCCTGCATAATGAGCATTATCTCAGTAGTCAGCTTGTTTCCTTCATCCATGTGGATACACCTGAAATGTTTACACGGAATACACAAACTTAGTATGTGGAAAACAAGAGTGTGTACATTACTCTTGTGTATTGTTTGTCCATCCAGATTTTCATCTGTGATATTTATTATTTAATCTTGACTGGATCAGATACACTCCTACGTTAGTGTTGGCATTCCTAAGGTTTGTTGTTTCCTAAGGATCATTCCTAAGTGTTGGTTTCCTAAGGATCTTGTGGAATATAGTAATACAGAAGTGAACTCTACTGAATACTGGAATCCACTCCTTTGATTCAGTCTGCCATCCTAGAATCTTGATCTTTGTAGCATCTTATGCAGGATAAATATATTGTCAGAAACAATCAAAAAGTTTCCTTCCTAAATTAAAGAGAGATTTAAGCTCATAAAGTGTCTTTTCCTTTTCATTCATTTTTGTATTGGGAAACTGTCATTGCTGCTCTTCTTACCTGTCTTGCTATATTTGTAAAAATATGTCACTTCATGCCAACTCTAAAAATCTGCCTGTAAAAACTACAAGCAAAGGATAGTTTAAGTAAGAAATGATTTGTCCCTAGTTGTTTTGAAGGACTATGGAATGGTGCCATATATCAAGATATTTTTGGATGATGAGTGCTATAGGAGTGCTACGCTCAGCATCTTGGAGCAGCTATCAGTCATCAATTATGAAGAATATATGAGCATTATTATTGGGGCCCTCTGTTCTTCCACTCAAGGGGAACTGCATCTGAAACTAGATCTGCTGAAGGTAAATAATGTGGCTCTAACTTGGGCGCTGTTTTCTTGGAAACTTCTTGGCTTTGTGGCAAATTGTTCTTAATCTGACCCCAGCGCTTTCTTTTTTCCAAGATGGCAAGTGCAGAATGAAAAAAAGCCATGGGCCAGCTCTTGTTTATGGTAACTTGGGCACTTTGATTTTTAGCAATGCATGCGTGTTCAACACCTTCACTCAGTATCAAGTTGTGAAGCATTTTGAAGGCTTAAATAGTGATGCAGGAGGGAGAAATGGAAATGCCAAAGGCACAATTGTATGAGCAATTCTATGTAATGTCACAGAGAAAAGCGAAACAAATCTGAATGAAAGTGGAGATGTGAAGAGAGGATGTGACAAGATGTAAAGGAGTAAGACTGGAAGGGACAGGGTAGGCACGAGATGAACAGCTTCATTCTGATAAGTTTCCAGTGTTGAAACTGTGCTGTTCTTAAATTTGTCATCTCTTACATACACCAGTGTCGTGGAAAAAAAGGTGAGGCAATTGAAAGGAGGAGTCTTATGAATGTTTGGAGGAAGAAATTAGCACTACTCACAGCCTGTATTGTGTTTACAGAGGGTTTGATCCATAAGCAGTGAAACAGGGGAGAGAATCACTATGCTTGATATTAGTTTAGGTCATAGGCATCAAATTGAAAAGCAGCAGTGTTGTAAGCACTGATTTTGAAGTCTCATTCTACCTTCTCTGCCAAGTGTGAACAGAATTCACCTTTCAGCACAATATAGCAACTGCTTCTGGGATAAGCAAACCATGTTACTTTAAAAACAAAACAAAACAAAAATAGAACAAAGTTTATAGCTTTGATTTGAAAGAGTAAACTTTAACAATATCTGTGGAAAATTTGAGTATGGTGTCCAAGCTAATACGAAAATAAATGCAGCTCCAGTGTCTAATTTTGACAAATGATAACTGTATTAAAGCATAATGTAAGCAAATGAATTTATTATCTTTATCCATTGGGAGTATGATTGTGTTACACACAAATTCAGATTGATTTGCTAATGTATATTTAGCTGTTAAAGCCTGAGTCCAAATGCAATTAGCACTGCTGTATTCCAGCGTGGCACGTAGACAATTATGAGGAATAACAAATAATGGAATGTGTGAAATAAATTCTGTTAGCAGTAACTGAGTTAGGGGGTTTCCAGCAGACATCAGTTTTACAGATTCAAGACAGAGGAATACTAACTCATAGGCGATTAAATTCTAACTGTGTTAAAGCTGGAGGAAATATGTTTACTGTTGACCTTCTCTGAAATGTGTTAAAGCCATCCTGATAACTTCAACTCTAAGTTATTAAATTTACTCCCTGTTCAGAAGTCTCTGCCTGGTTTGATACATTATCATACAAAATTGAATGACAGTAATAGAGTTCCCTCTTCCCTTTCAGTTCTGGCAACCCTTTCTCACAGTCCTAGATTCTGTTACAGATATATTTCTGTTAGAAACTGTTAATCTTCTGTAGGTTGTGAAGTGAAGTTCTTTCACTGGATAACTATTAGGAAACTCTATTTGTAAAATTAACCCTTTTCAATGTGAAAACATACAGCCTCAAATTTGAAAAGTCCCTGATGCCTGTAGGAACATCATATTTACAAAATGAACTGTGCAACATCTAAAAACTTGGGATCAATTACATTCAAATACAGTAGACTCTTTCCTTGCATCCCCCTTTTTCTCACTAATTTTATTGCCACAGCTCTTAATAACTTTTCTAGATTTGTTTTTAAATGGCAAGCCTATAGCATTCAAAATTGACAAGTGGTATAAGTTGTTTCTTATGGATGTGTAATAGTATCAAATGACATTCACTTATGACATGCTTTAAGCCTATTGAATTTAGATAAAATCTAATGACTTCATTGCCTTGGAATATGACTTTTAATGCCTTTTTTCCTCCAAAGTGTTATGCAAACTTTAAAAATACCTCAGCTGAGAAAAGGTATTATTATCGCCTTACTTACTGAGGAGAGCCTGCTCCTTGGAGTATGCTTTGTGCCATCCTGTGCACTGCCTTTTTAGAAAGGGCCTCAGTCATGAGCAAAATTTGTGTGACTTCTCATTTATATTCAGGGCTGCAGGAAAACTTGCCTATAGAGATCTGCACCTTCTTATCAATTTCTATATGAGGGTATTTACAACTGAATCTCTACTTTCATTTATTTAAGGCAAGGGCTGGTTTCTTGAGAGAGTCTGAGAAGACTGATAAAAGAATAGCCAAAGATATGAAACTACCTCTGGCCAAACTGACTAGGATATGTAATGCAGAAAATAAGATTTCTTTCCTTATTTCTGGGAGCACTATTCCCTACCTATCAGGCTGACTACAGGTTGCTTCTGAGGGTGCATTCAAATCTTGGTTGTGTAACACATTGGGTATATGGGGGAAGGGAGGAGGAGAAAAGTTATGATGACCTTAATTTTGACCAACTTTTTTTTATTAGATTTCAGAGTGAAATTTCAGTGACAGAATTTTGGTACAAACTTGTAATCTTAAAAAAATCTAAAACTCCTTTATCCCTTGATCTAAGTACTTTTGTCTCCTTTCTTCTCAATGTTTGTAGTCACTCTTGAGGATACTGGAGAGTCCCAAGAGCCATTCAGCTTTCAGAACCTGCAGTGGATTCAATGGGCTGCTGTCCCTCCTCTCAGACATGGAAGGTGCATTGCAGGATCCTCCATCTGGGCTGTGGACAGCATTTGGACAAAATTGCATATTGGAGCTAATTTTCTATACGCTTCGGGGGATAACAGCAGCCCTGCACCTAGACCCTGTCAACAGCCACTTCTTCCAGAAGAACAGTCTCTTTGAAAAGATGGCAGAGGATCTTGGATCACTTGGATGCTTCTGGACACAAGGGCAATGTCAAATTCCTCTGAGCCTTGAGAAGAAAAGGACCTTTGCAGAATTCTTGGATGCAGCTTTCTGTTCTTCAGAACCTTTCCCAATGTGGCTAAAGAACTGCATATGGATTCTAAATTTTCTTGATCACATGGTCAAAGGAACCCTCCATCAGGAGAGCTACTTCAAGGAGAGACAGTCAGAGATGGGAGAAGCATCAAGAGATGATCAGGAGGGACCCCAAGCTCAAGAAAAGCATCCTGTTGCAACAGGCAACAAGTTACCTGCCTCTGTCTACAGGCTGTGGGGAAGCCCTGAAGAGAAGTAAGTTTTTATTTACTACAGGAAATATAGTAGTAAGTCTGGTATATGCGTTTTATATGGGTAGTAAACTGAGGTAAGGTGTGATATAATGTTCCAAGAACAAACAAACCAGTGCCACCGTCTCAACTCCCAAGCCTCAAGGCGGCAGAAATCAACCCTTTTGGAAAGATAAATGATGGTAAAAAATAGGGCATAAAGATTTAGTGGAGCAGTGGGACATACAAACCAAAGAGTTGCAGTTTTTGCTGAAGTTTCTGATACCTGCAGTGTGGGAGCAGGAATGGACTCTAAGGACAGGATTGCTGGGACTTGCAACTTATGCTTGGTCTCTGCTTGAATCTATCCCAATCAATTTTGACTTCTTCAATTATGTGGAAAGCTGCTTCTAGTCACCCAATACATTAAAAATTAAAGTTATTTTAAGTTATTTTAAATGCTTCCCCATGCATGTGTGTCCAAGTATATGTGTGCAGACACACTTTCTTTCATTTATTCATGCTGAAATAGAGAAAATTGGAAAAGGAATAGTAATGCTGCCTGCCTATTGAATGAAGGTTTATATAAAAATATATATCCTTTGTAGGAAGGAAAGACTATACCAGCATCTTCTGTCCGTTTGTTTGTCTGTAGCTTGGATCTTGGATGTCTCAGTCTTTTTATCAAAAATTTTTCTGGTTGGATATATGCTTAAAAGAGATAAATTGGTAAGTTTGAGATTCCTTCAGCCCTTATTGTAGGCTATTCCAGGTTTAAAGACCAAAACATTAGGTCTGCCACTCATAGCTGCAGTCACTGAAGTCAGCAGAACTTTTGTTCCCTGAATATGAGGCAGGCTGAGTAAGCATTTATGGTTATATTTATACTTGTTTGAAGCAACTAGAAAAATGTGCAGTAGATTTCTTTGTTCCTTGTGCAGCAGATTTTCAAATACTAACAGATGTTTACTTGCTGTCATCACTCCTTGAATTACACTGAAAGCTTCTGGTTAGCTCAGTGCTGGGAAGAGGTCTTGGTAGTTCCTGAGGAATGAATGCTCTTTTCCAAGTAGATCTTCCTAGCCTGATTTGGGAGAATATGTAGAAAGTATATAGATAGTGGTAGTTGTGAGAAGTGCACAATCTGTTGCTTAAGTGTGTATATCAGGGATGATAAAGGAGAACGAGTAGATCAGTGGCAATGCTGGATGTGGTATGGCTCTGTCTTCTGATTGTCTTTCTGAAGTCATTAGATCTGAAATGTAAAGCAAGGCTCCCTACATCCTTGTGTTGTTTTGCCTGCTGAACTACAGTAACTGAATACCACTTGTGGAAATCCTGCAAATTTGGATCTCTTCAGTTCACAGTGTCAGTTTTGGAACTGATTGGCTTTGGTTCCAGGGTGTGATGGCACACGAGGAAGCCAGATTACCTAGAGGTGGCTGCAGACTGTCCATGACAAGTATATGCAAATACTGAAGAGGAACACGAATTGGAAAGCTGTCAATCTTCACAACACACAGCCTGGATGCTTTTCCAGCAGTAAATTTTATGAAAATTAATACAAGAAATCAAGTTCCTGTAGTTTCTGCAAGCCTGTAGTTCCCCCAATGCAGCTTCCTCTTAGCTGTATTCCAAACTCACACTTCCCCCTGAAGAAGGCTCAGGCTGCAGCTATGCAGAAAGGAGGAACTTGAGTGCAGTCAGTGTAGATGGCATGTGATGCTCCATCCCACAATGTAGTTAACATCCCAAAGTTAGCATTTTAACTAATATTCTAGCCCCTTACACTGTCCTGTGGCCAATGATGCTGCAAGCTGTTGGGCTGCAGGGAAATTGGCCCTGTCATTCCTATCTGAAAAGCAGCCCTCTGTGTTCCTGCAGTAATGTTTGAAACACTTTCTGTGATAAATGGGGTTTCTGGTTTTCCTTTTCCTCCTGGTGATTAGGCATAGCTTACTGCAAGCTGTGTTAACTGAGACTGATCTCTCTTTGAGAGGACCACCCCAGCAGAATGGCTTCTTTGCGCCCACCCCAGCAGAACGGCTGCTGCAACTGCTTTACTACAGACTCTCTGTGCTAATGGCTCTTCAGGTTCTTTGCAACATCCCCAAACCCTCCTATTTCTCTCATTTTTAAGTAGTAGCGAGTGCACATCAGATTTGTGACTCACACCGTGATACTTATGAGGTAGATGGAATGGAATCGTGGTGCTGACTGGGTAGCCCTGGGGCAGCAGTGTGAGAGATGGGATATTTGCAGGAGTGAGTTTGTATGGGAAGACAGTTTTTGTACTAAGACAGGCCATAAAATAAAGGCCTCTGAGGAAAATTGCAGAGGAGGCTGGAGATAAGGCTTATATAATATTCTTCACCAGTTTTGTTGCCCTTCTCTGGACATGCTCCAGCACCTCAATGTCTTTCTCATAGCAAGGGACCCAGAACTGGACACAGCATTTGAGGTACTGCTTCACCAGTGCCATGTGCAGGGTGAAAATCACTGCTCTGGTCCTGTTGGCTGTGCTCTTTTTGATACAGGCCATGATGCCATTGGCCTTCTTGGCCACCTGGGCACACTGCTTGCCCATATTCAAGCTGGACGTTGACCAGCACCCCAAGGTTGTTTCCAGCCAGACAGCTTTCTAGCCACAATTTCAATCCTTTTGATTTTAGTAAGCCTGGATTTTTCACTTTAAAAATGGTTAGGGTTTTGGGGGAAGATGGGAGGACATCATGTTTTCAGTGCATACTTTTTTCTTGTTTGACATTTAAAAACTCACCCACATTTATGTCAGGTACAGGTGTAAGTATCCACTGGAGCCACTGCTGCAGCAACTCTTTTTACCAGATCTGATTTTGATTAATTGCACAAAAAATATTGCAAATGAGCAATTTATTTGAAAATATCTTTCTTGAGGGTGCAGTAGGAACTATTTGTCACTGTGTGGCAGTGTGCTACACATTACTCGTTGCTCTGATGTATCAGATGAGCGTTTTGGAAGTGGCTAACAAACATGTTTAATTGCATCCTTTTTACCTCCCTTTAAGTCCCTTGTAAAACCTTTTTTTTTTTTCTTTAATGCTCACTCTTTTACTTGTTCACTTTGTTTTATACAGTGCATAAAACATACTGTGCTTTATTTTTTCAGTCTAGTTGTGACTGTTACATGTTACCTTTGCTTTTCCTGTGAGTTCTACTTGGGAAAGATGTTTCTGACAGTGCACATCACAACTCCAGTTCAGAGGTGCACCCAGAAATGCCGATGATACTCTGATCACGATAAACCTGCAGTGACTACATGAGATCTACTGCTATGCTGTGGATTCATGTCTGAGATATCTGTGGCCTCTAGCCTGCATCAGGGCATAATGATGGTGTCTCTGATGCCTCAGTTCCTTCCTGTGCCTGAACATATAAAGGTGATAAATGGCAAAAATGAAAACCAGTGGGGAAGCACAGATATTCAACTTTGTTTTACTCGTTTAGGCAGATTCTGGTGTTGGAAGGGGTGGGTAGCATACTGATTTCAACAAGACTGTCTCATCTTTGTTTAGTTCTATTAAGTTTTGAAGTACTGAAGTTACTTTGTAACCAAAGTTACAAACTTCTAGAAAATAGAAAGGATGACACTGGTTCTCGACTGACCAGCTATTGCTGTAGTTGTCTGGTTTTGGTACTGCAAGTATCTTCAAAGGCAAAGTTTGTTTAAAGAGGCAGCCGCACATCTTTGAATGTGCAGGTTCCTGAGACGTGAGCTCATGAGCAGGTGATGTCCTGTCTTTGTTATTCTAAGGAGGTTTCCAGCTGTTTCAGGTCATCTGTATTGTTTGCTTAGTTTGAAATACCGAGCCTTATTACTGCCAGGAGGATTTCATGCTGTTCTCTGTGGAGCATTGTTATTTTGCTATTGTTAATGACAATTATGATGATGTGTCTTTTTACTGCAGGTTGGAAATGAGAGACTGCAGCATTGTACATCCAGGTGCTGTCTGTGTCATGGTAAGGTTGCTGCCAAAGCTGTACAAAGAAGGACATGCTCAGGTGAGTCTGAACCTATCAAAGTGCCATCTAAACAGTGTCTTCTACTTTTCTGTAGTTTCACTTCCAAGAGTTGCTTACTCCTTGCAAATGTGGCAGTACTAAAATTTACCTAGGACAGTGTCAGGAGGAACAGCACAAATTTCACCGAGTCAACAGGTTAAGAGCAATGAAGGCTCTTGGCTAAAAGTTTGACAAAATGTTTCTATATCTGTCTGATGCAGTGTCCTGGTTTGGAACAAATATGTTCAGAGGGATAAATATTCTCAGATAAAAATAGGCTGCAGTCACCCTCTGCCACCAGGTTTGAGAAGAGAAATATTTCCTCGAAGGAAAGTGAAAGGGAAAAAAACCCTATTTATTTAGCAAACACACACACAAAAAAAATAATAATACTAAACACTAATAATATGTATAACAATAAAAAATGAAGTTTCTCACTGGAAGACCGGAAGACCCAGAGTCCATTCTAGAGTCCCTGGCCCCCCCAGGCCAGAGCGGTGGAAAAGGCCTCCCAGTGAGGTTTCGATATTCCGATGTCCCGACAAGTCCAGGAGAGAAGAAGAAGAAATCAAAAGGCCAGGAAAGTGCAGAAGTTTAAGTCTCTTCCTTCTGAAGAAAACAGGCAGAATTCTGGCTGGAAAAGCTAGAAGGCAAGTGTCTTTCCTCCCCTCTTGCAGCCCAGCCACCGAAAAAAACCCCCAAAATCCAAAACTACACAGCAGGGTAGCAAAAATTGACCTTGAAACATTAGAATTGTTTTGAAAAGATTTCTCTAGCTGTTTTTTTTTCTCTCGGCTCTCAGGGCTCAGTTTTAAAAGCACAAGATTCAATTTTTTTTCCCTAGCACAGAGAAGACGAATATGGGATATATCATAAAGTCACCCCAAGACATGCAGTACATGGATTTTGGTCCCAGTATACTTATTGTAAAGGCAAATGTAGAAATCCCTTGAAATTGTTTAAAGTATTGCTAATGGCCCTAGCGACCTGAACAGTCTGGCTCTTCAGACCTAACGGTCCATAAACTGCCAATGCTGCTTAGAACCTGTTTTGCTTCATCGAACCTTCCATACACACACCTACTCTGAATAAGCATATTGTCTATATTGTATCTGCTATTTGGTCTACAATATTTGAATACAGTTAAAGTACATACGGAGGGATTGAAATAAAACCGGATTGTTCATCCAGAGCTATGGAAGGTGAGAGGGCAACTTAATGCTGGCATATCCCTGTTTAGTGGAACCAAGACATCATCTAGTGAAATTTTGTTAATTACAGTAATTAATTTCTGAAAAACAAGTAGAACAGTTAATTGGATAAGAGCTGTAGCCACCCTCTGGGCTGCCCCACTCCCTCTTCAGCCCGGGCATTGCTTCGGCCATCGGACACCGGATAGGAGGGGGCCCTTCCAGTCAGGAGGCCTCCGAGTCGGGAGGCCCTTTTCAGAAAGT
The DNA here is from genome assembly GCA_013390005.1 of Calyptomena viridis. Lineage (NCBI taxonomy): Eukaryota > Metazoa > Chordata > Aves > Passeriformes > Eurylaimidae > Calyptomena > Calyptomena viridis. The sequence goes on from WEIV01022130.1 coordinate 12,364, forward strand.
GCCTCAGGGTTTGCAAGGGGTGCGTGTGCCCTTGCAAACCCTCGAGGTTTGGCTAGTGAACAGAGGACGAAGAAGTGCAGGCGGTTCTTCGTGGTTGCATATAATACAAGTTTATTTTCACTCCAGGGGCAGTGAGCCCCATGGAGGGGCCAAATTTATCAGAGGCAACCAGGGAAGAGCCCTTCTCATTTCCGGTTTGTGGTTCTTATAGGGGGCTCCAGCCAATGGGAAGGGAGGAGAAGGAAGGGGACAAACCATCTGGGGTGAAGGGCAGGGGATTTAACAGAACATACCAAGTAACAGAACAGTATAATACAGATACATAATATAGAAATACATGCTAATTACACACCACAACAAAGAGCATCATCAAGAAATCAGTTGGCTCTAGGACCTGAGCTCTGTAAGAGAGAAAGCTTCTCAGACCATCAGTAGATGGCAGTGTTCTTAAAAATATGGACTGGAGCACAAATTCCAGCAATTTCAGTTAAGTATTTATGTATGTTCATCTTTTTCTTTCCTTCTTTTTTCTTATTCAACAAGAAATTATTAGTATCAGTGTTTGTGTAGTATTGCTGTTGTGAATAGGATTACCTCAGATAAAATGGGATTAGTGTTATGGAAGGTCTTGACTTAGACTCCAGCTAGGAATTAACAAATGTTCTGAGGAATTTTTCATCAGATAATTCACAAAAGGAGAGAAAAATAGAATTTTCCTCTATCTATTTCTATGGCTATTTCTATTTAAAAGAGGGTGAGAAGATGAATAGAGTATTTCAGAGCTTGGGAAGCTCACCGATGCTGCCAGGTAGAGATATAAAAGGCTGGACCTTAGTACCTTTAATCATAATATGCTACACTGCATGAACCCTTGTGCAATGAGATGCTGCTTGGAACCAGGAGTCAGGTGAGATCTGATGCTAAAGGTGGACCTCAATGGCTAGTGAAGGGGAGCTACTTGGTAGAAGGAAGAATTGAAACTGAAAGAATTACTCTTAGTATAGATATATTCTATCCCAAGCAGAGTACTGTACTTTTTTTTTAGTGCAACAGTGTTTGACACTATATGAGAGATGAAATAATGTCTTTGTGAATGGAGCTTTTTCTGCAGACTTTCATGAAGAAATCTGAAGGGGCTTCTTGTGCTGAATTTAAGACTGAGTCAAATAGCACATTTTTTAGGAGCAACTTTGGAAAAGAGACAGTAACTCATCTCTTTTTGCTTGTTTTAGTGCCATGATAGATAGTTTAAGCCCAGATATCCAGTTCAGGTCATGTGCAATTCCTTTGCTTTCACTGAATTGGCAATGAGAAAGCACTGCTTTTACAGAAACATTAATGGAACTCAATAAAATTAATGTACTTTGATTCTGATCCTCAGAGAAAATATTCATTTCCTGCCAATTTTGAAACTTCTCGGTGACCTTTGTCAGACCTAAGCAGTGATGGGCTGAAGCAATGCTGAGCCTATCAGTATAGAAAAAACAGCAGCAGACAGTAAAACAGGTGATTCTGCACTTCGCCTATTTCTTAATAGTGTCTAGAATGAAAGTTAAAAGCTGAAGAGAATAGATTTGTGGATGTATATTACTGCCCGTCATAGATATGACAAAAAAATCATTTGAATGTCATAGGGTATGAAAATTTGCTTTAAATGTTAAAACCACACAAGAGACAGTCTTTGAGTCAGTAAGCTGTGCTTATGTTCATGCCTATGAGTGGTACTAAGCTAGTTTCCATCAGACCGCATAACGTTTGACCCAATACAAGGTATATTTTCATTTTATTAATATGCTGCCTGCTCAGTGATGCAAGATAGCACTGCCCATGTTTCAAAAACTAAGTAGAGACAGGTTAGCATCCACTTTTATTTATGTGGCCCTGAATATTCACTAGGGTTTTTCTACCTTAAAAAGAAAGAAGTTTCCTCTCAGACACATCTCGCCCTTGACTGAAATTTTGGAACTCTGGCTTTTTAAGATTCCAGAGTGTCATGTTGAACCTTTCCCATTTGCAATGTCAGATAAAGAGATCTCCTACATTTGATAAGCCTGAGTAAGGAAAGAACTTTTGAGAAGAGAATCAAAGCATGATTCAGTTCTGTGTCATCATCCCAGTAGGTTTCTTGTGAGTACAGACACAAGAAAAAAATCCTCATATGGTTCATTATGTAAGTTATCTATGCTTTTGTTAAATAATGTTATCGCTTCCACTGCTGGGTTTGTCCTTTCTGTTTTCATCCGAGTCTCTCCCATGATGACTTGTCATATTCACTATTGTGAAAGTAAAACACATCAATAAGGATTTTACATCTTTTAAAAACACCTTTATCCCTGGCTTAAATTTAGCCTTTACTTGTTCTCACTGTAGATGTTAACAGAGGAATATTTTCAAATACAAGTATTTGTATCTCTTAAAAATGTAAGGTATTTCTAAATAAAAAAGGTCTCTGGCATAGAAGACTCTGTGACATTTGTGATTTGTCTGCCTTTAGACTTAGATTACTGACTTTATTACTAATGTAACTGTTAATGTCACAGTGAATTTCTAAACTATTGCACTGCATTATGTGTGCAAGGAAAATTTTAAGGTATTTGGCAAGAGCTTCATTCCCCTTTGGATTCTGCTGCTAAGGTTTTGGGATAAAGGAATCGAGAATGGACCAGCATTCTGGTAGGAGCAAGGAGACTATAGATACCCTTGCAGTGGGTCCTCCAGCCTGGGCTGGTAGCTGAAGGTCAACTCATTCCCCTAAGCACCCTCCTGCAGGTTTTGCTTCAGCCTTCTCTCCTGGGGGATTTTTCTTTGCTGAGCCTGATTACACCACAATTTTTTTTTTTTTTTTTTTTTAAAGAAGTACACAGCCTGTCTGTATGTTTGCCACGGTTATTTTTGGGCTTTTAGTAAGAAGTTTGGTTGTTCATTGATCAGCCAACTTCTGAAGCTTTCGCTGTTTATACAAACCAAGCAATTTTCTTCCTGTGCTTGTCCTTTTTCTCTTGCTGTTCATTTTCTTCTTAAAAAGCAGCCATTGTCTCTAAAGTTGCACTAAGATCTTGTTGGTAATTTACCCTGGATTGAAGAGATAGGAACTCTGCCAAGAATTCCTGGCTTAACTATACTGAAGATAATTTTCCTCTTTGTCTTCTTTTTCTTTCAATTGTATCATTTATAAGGTGGCACATAGAGAAAGCTTTGTCTTCCCTTCATATGTTTGATGAACATCATATTGTAGCACTGCAGAGCAGCTTAGAAAAATAAGGACGAGACACTGTATTCAGCTGATACTGTGGGGAGAAAAAATACTGCAACTGAAAGTATGTGGATGAGCAAGACGTGTCAGACCATCAGAATTAACAAAAGGACTCTTAACATTAAGAAGAGATTTTGTTGACTGACTTCAAATGGTCAAGGCCTGCTACTATGTTTCCTGTAGAAGGCAATAGTAACCATGAAATTTATATGAGCAAAAATAGGTAGTTCTCTTACACACATACTGTTTCAAGGGAAAATGTGAAAAGCCTGATGTTATGATGTTATGACATGTTATCAAATATTTGGGGCATTTAACTATCTGCTGTCTTGTTCCATGTTTTTGGAAACATAGCAACAGTAGAAACAGTTCACACAGTTAAGTTCATAATACTTTTTTTCAGTTCATAATACTTTTTTCCTTACCTATTTGCAAGGAGCACATGAACATGAATTATTCTGTAACTTTGTGAAAACCAGTTATACATACTGTCAGTGAATTTAGTTTTTCTTGTTAAGGTTAGTGAGTGACAGTTAATCATATTATTAAGGAATGAGAACATGCTTGAAGCTGAGAATGGTGCACCAGGAATTTGAGCTGTTATAAATTTGTGGGGTTTTTAAATTACATTTTAAGGGGAAAAAATGCACATAGGATTTTTCAGGAGTGACTCAAATTCTCTAAAGACAATGGCTTTGAAGCTGATGTGCTTTTCTTCTGAAAGCACCATTTAAAATTCTAGGTCACTTGGAACTTTTTGAAAGCTCTTCTTTTGATGTCTTGATTTCTTCATTAGTAAAACTAAATCTGTGGTATGTTAGGAAGTTCATTCTAATTTTCTGTCAAAGATTCCTAGCTGAGAGTGAGAGGTGCTGTGAGACTGAAAACTGCTTTTTGCAACTGCACACTGAATTATTGCTCTATCATTCTTAAATCTAAGGAAATTGCATCCTTTTGAAGTGAATGCAAACTGCCAAGGCTTGATCATTTTTGCTTATCTTGAACAGAGCATAATAATCTTGAAGCTGAATAATAGAGAATTAAATTCAGCTACCAAGTTTTGACAGTATGCTCTAAGGAGCAAAAATATGGGAACTCCTTAAGCAGATTGGGCAAATTGCTAGGTGACATTTTGCCCTTAGGACTCTAATTTGAGGCAGAGCTCAACTACATTCTAACTTCACCTTCAATATCCTGATTCCTGGTGCAAATAATGTGTGTTAGGAAAATCAATTCATACATACAGAAACACACAGCATGGCTTCCCGGCCACCTTTAATATTTCCACTAAAATCTCATTTTACTGGAACAAGGATCCATGAAAACAACACATCTTATTCAAAAGAAGGCAATATTAATATTGACAGAGCTGCTAAGCTAATGAAAACAATCAATTTTTTTTATGCCATTATGCTTTTATTGGCTTTGTTTTGGAGTAAGCCAGTTTTTTCACTTAGTCAAGACCTGTGTTGTTCTGTTTAGTTTAGTTTTACACATCTTGATACTTTCCTGCATATAGTCTGAAGTGGAGTAAACTATTAATTAAAAGATCCAAAAAGTTATAAGTGAGATTTCAAAACACTGTAGCAGTAAGTACCTCTCTGAAAAATAGTGTAATTCAGTCCAGTAGATGATTTCTATACATAATGGGATGCACAGTGAAACTTTTGTCCCTGGAACGAACAGGCCTTCAGAGAAAGGAAAATGTTATCCAAAGAACTTGCTCTTCAGATATGAAAAGCAGTAGTTGAGTTTGCAAAAACAGTATGTATGTCGTAATGGATGTGCCAGTATTATCTAAGTGTTGCAGGTGGGGACACTTTGAAAACAATTTGCTTGTTGCCTTTGATATTGTCCTGTACTGGTTTTGCTTAGTTGGATGCAAAAGAGATGAATTCCTCTTTACACTTTATAAGCTAACTTATCCTGAATCCAGCTGCTTCTCATTCACATTAGAAAATCAAATCCCAGTGCCCCAGTTTGCATGTCTGCCACCATTGTTGTCCTTTTCTTGAAAAGTTTGCATATCTGTTTCCTAGAAGAGCATATAAGAAAGCTGGAAAACTGTTGGAAGTAGGGAACAATTCATCTTTGTAAGATTTGTTTTTAAATGTATGATCCAGTTACTTTTGTGTGAAATCTGGTTAGGTCAGTGGGATACAATCCATTTGTAACTGGGAACAAATTGCTCTAAAAATAATTTATGAGAATTGAGAGACTTTAAGATCATTAAGAAACAATAATGAAGTAAAGCTTCAATTCAGCAAAACATGTAGAGAAGTGTTTGGAATTAAGTAAGTGTTTCATGATATTTCCAGATACAGTTTTGTTTAAAAATGGTGCTTTTAGAATGAAGAGTAGATCATGCCAATATGACTCTTCACAGGCTTAATGTTAAATATATTCTGAGTTCCTGTGTTGGTCTTAGGGCTTGTGGCTAATAACCTGCCACTGGTGGTGGTCCCTTCTTCTGAATGACAGCTGATCGCTCTATTCCTTTACAACCATAGTGTTGAGGCAGGAAAGCTGAACTGTGGATGGCCAAGCAGCTGCTCAGATGAATATTTGGACACTCTTCAAGTCCAGAGCTTATACAACAGCCATGCAGTTGCACTTGAGCCTCTGGCCTTAGGGGCTTCTTTTCTAGGACAGATTTTTACATCCAGAGATTTGACAATTGAAAAAAAACTAAAATAAATCAGTCACTACGTACAGTTTTAGTCCCAACCCTCTTACTTCAGTTCTGTGTTCATTTCAGCTTTCACAGGAAATCCAGTGTGCTGTGGTTGATCATATCCAGTCCCTGGTGAAGTCAGAGAAGAGTCGTCAGGTGATGTGTGAATCTGGCTTGCTGAGCACCATCATAACCTCCTGTCAGGATGCCTTTCGCAGTGAGAGTCATCCACTGCATCTGCCCCTCACTAGAGTGTTTGAGAAGCTTGCATCACAAGCTATTGAGCCAGATGTGTTAAGGTATCAGATTGATCTATTTGATACAATTTGCTTTAGTGCAATTTTTTTTTCAAAGTTTATATAATAATTAGATGATTAATTAGTGCTCTAATTCAGCAAAACTCAGCCTTAAGTTTCAAGTCTCAGTTAACACTACTTTCTCACTGACCACAGGATATATGCTTAAATGACTTACTGGAGATGGTATGAGTCTGTAGTGTTCTGCTACATCATCTCTGCAGGGGTTGTAAAGCCATTTATGAATGAACTAATTAAGTAATTGCAAAATAACTAGGGTTATTCTCTCCTGGTATTCATGTAGAAAAGTAGAGTAAGAAAAGCAAGAGTGCCTTCCTCTTATCTCAGATCCACGTCAATGACAGATGCAGAAGTAAAAAGTGTAGTGTTGTTTCTGTCGCTGTTGTTTCTAGTTTGAGGATGCACTTTCTGTTTTAATGCTAACAAATACCTAATACCTAGTACAGATATCAGAGTGCAGGTAAGTTTGGATATTCAGTGGAAGGTTGTATTTCCTATACTAAAAAATGGAACAGAATTTTTTAAAAAACTCAATCATTAAAAAAAAAAGGAAACCCACAGATTTTTTTTTTTGCGAAAAAGTCTTATTATTCAAAAGTATTGATGAAGAAAAGAAAAATTAGATTTTTTTTCAACAGAAAAAACTTGAAAGGAGAAATGTAAAGTGAACCAAATATTTATGATGCTACGATGGAAAATATTTCTTCTGTTTTATTTGGGATGTATTTAAAATTCAGTGTTCAATAAGAAGTTTGTTCTCCAGAGGGCTGAGCTGTATTTGCATGGCTTTTGTGACTCCAAGGTGTCTGGCTTCATTGTTTTCCTGAGTTTTTTTGCTTGCCTTCTTCAATTTTCTTTTTCATATTAGGCAATTTCTTTGGTTGGGAGGTTCTCCAATACTACCTTCCAGGCCTGACACAAACAAGACCAAGGTCCTTACATGTCAGGGGAGTGATTCAGCTCATGCAGGTAAGCACACAATGAATGAACACCCTGCTGCTGATAAGCTGGCTGGGTTATAGATGTTTCCAAAATGACAGAAAACAGCTATTGAGTAGGTTGTTCCAAGACAGACCCAGGGAAGTATGCCTGAAGTTTTAAACTCGATATTGCCCAGGTTGGGTGGTACTTGACCAACACTGAGAGCTGATCTAATGACCAACAGAGATCAAATGATCTAATATCTTTGCTCAGGCTAGATCCTGATTATAGACAGGCTTTGCTGGATCAGACATAGAAGTGATCTATAAAAATACTAATCATATTCTACAAACCAAGGGGAGTGTCTCCCAGTTTTGCAGCATGTTTTTCCTGTGATTTATATCTAGAAATAGAATAAAGATGTGAACAAAGAGCACAGCTTTTTGGAATTGCTAGGGTATCCTAGTAGTCTGCATTGCTTTTACAGGCTATTTTGCATCCAAGTCCTTTCTCTGCTCTCATGTATTTTGCAGGTGAAGGGCTACAGTAGTCATATTTGGTGCTTATATTGTTCTCATGCCTATGAGACACCTGATACAGCATGGTACAAATTTGGGACTTATGTTCTTTGCAGTCATTCTTCAAATACTCTCCTAGATGTTTCTTGTAATTATTCTGTTACAGCAGAATTGGTTTGAATAGACTGTGTATAAGAAAAGTGGAATCAATGGATTGGGGACCTTTTTTTACCAGCAGTGAAATCTGAATCTGCCTGAAGATGTGTGAGGAGAAAATATGGATATAATTTCTTTAGAGCTTATCTCTCCTGCCAGCCTCCCATTTTTAAATTCCTTCAGTGCAATATTATTTTGTATTGCTGAGGATTTCTTCTACAGGCTGCTGAGGATGTGTTATTTCAAGAGCATGCAGTGCTGTTCTTAACAGTGATGAATAGGATATGGGCAACTCTTGTGACTGGAAAAAGTGTTTAAGACATTGATCTGGTTAGGCACTGTGTTGATCTTGTAGGTTCAGAAGAGGATGTGGTGGACAACAAAACTGATCCTCAGACAGTTGTGGCTGTTGGCAACTCTCCTTGGGTGTCTAAGCGATCTGCACTGGCACTCCAGACTGCAATGAGTCTCATTTCCATGACATCACCCCGAAACTTCCAGCTACACAGTACTGCTTTGGCTCCATCGTTTGTGGAGTTTGACATGTCCATGGACGGCTATGGGTACTGTTGCTGTTGCTTTTTTCTTTAGCTGTTCTGCAGTCTCCGTGCCCTTACTCTGGACACAGTAACTATTCACTCCTCTCTTCATCTTAATCTGTTTATGTGTCCTATGGCTGCCTTCCTTGCAGCAATGTTGCTAACCTATTTTGTTACAGTCTTATTGCTGATAGCCTTGCTACCATGATTCTGCATTGTTAAGTGACTGGTGACCTTCAGAGATGATTTTACATTTCTGATGGAAGGGTACTTGTTTGCCTTTTTAGGTGTTTATACCTCCCTACCTTGGCAACTGTTATGGGATCCAGTGCAGACCAATCTGTCTCTGGAGGAATTGGCATGGGTAAGCACTTTAACTCGCCTACAGCTTCCTGGAAACACTGACTTTTCAGCCCCACTGAAAGCATTCAACAGTTGTAAGAAATGGCAGCAAATAAGCTGTGTATTTCAAAACATTTCTACCTGTGTTCCAGACCAGCTCTGAATTGTATAACTCAGACTGCTCTGCAAAATGCGGTATCAGATGCAGCTTAAATAGTGTGATGAATTAAGATTAATATTAGCAGTACAAATTTAAAGCAAGCTGCTAAGAAAACAGTCTGAACAAGTCAGTGCCGACAGGTTTTAGAGTCTCCTATGGAAGGAATAAGAACTGTTACTTAATGGGATTTTCTTATACATCAAAACCTTCTGTTGGGTGAGCTGGGAAATGGCTGTACCTTTTGCTTCCTGAATTTTTGTGAAATTTGAGAACTTGTTTCTGGCTCAGTGCTTCCATATTAAAGAGCTCTATAGCATGGAGATGAAGTAGCCATTTCTTATCAGTCAATTTTAGGTCATTTCTATATGTGCATACACTCACATGTGCAGACTCTATGATATTGAACACAAGCAGTCAAATCTAATAGAACAGAAATTAAACCTCATAATGTAATGTTGGTTCTTCCATGGTTTGGACTACAAATGAATCAGAGAGCAGTTTGCCAATGGCTGCACAAGGAAAACAACTTTCTTGCTGCCTTTTTGTTTTCTGACTGCAGGCACCAGAATGTTCCCTCCCTCGAGTGGCCTGACACTCTCCTGCTGGTTTATGGTTAGCCAGTTTGGTTTGGTGCACAACAGTCACCCACTCCGTTTCCTTACTGTTGTGAGGCACATGTCAAGAACAGAGCAAGAATTCGTTTGCTTTTCTGTAAGCTTCTTCCCACAGGACCTTTCCTTGGTCATTTCCACAGAAGAAGTGGAATTTCAGCCACTTGGTAAGGCTCTTTTCAGTCAAGATGCAGTGCTGTGTCCTCTGATTATCTGGAATTTTTCATTAACAAATTTCCTCTTCTTTAGAGTACCCAGGATATTAATGAGACTTATCTCTTCAGTTTTCCTCTTGCATCTGTTGCGATTGTAATTCTTGGCTATATTTCAGTTTTAGGTTTGTTGTAGGCATTGCAAATTACTTTGTGGCCTGCAATATTCTATGGAAAACTTTTGAATGTCATTTATTTTGTTATGTGCAGTTTGGAGATGAGGCTTGAACCAGCTGGTCCCTGCCTGTTCTATGTGACATTAGGCAGGTTTGGAAAGTAGAACTGAGGATTTGGGGAGTGATCTAGTTCTTAATGAAACAACTCATTTCCTCCCCTTACTTTCAGAATATTTTCCATTGTGCCAGCCTGTTAACATTTTTCCCTGTTGATATTTATCCCTTTGTCCTGCTGAGTAGAGTAGGTACTTAAAATATAAATGTGATTGAATATTCCAGAGGAGGTTTGGAAGAGAGCGAGAATAGCAGCTAGGAGTTTTTTCATGCACAGCTGACATTGCACGACTGCTCCAATTGTCTTAGATGATGTTAAAAATTCCAGCTTGCTTCTTTTCATAAAAATTGATATATAGACTTTTACAATTTCATGAATTTGATAGGGGTTTTTTTCTGCGTCAGCTAACACAGTGACTATTCTGCGGGGTTCTCCTCTGTGCTGGGTCTATCTGAGCCCACAGCAGCCTTAGCAGTGCTATGAGAACACTGCACTGTTTTGACTGCTGTGAGGCAGAGGGGACACAAGCAGGCCAGGTGACCCAGACTGACCAAAGGGATATTCCAGACTACGTGACATCAGCTCAGATATAAAGCCAAGGAAAGGAGCAGGAGGGGTGGGGGGGCATTTGGTTATATCCAGTGGCTGCCCACTGAAGAGACAACCAACATGTAGAGCCCTTGTTCTCAGGGTGCGAGCTGACCTTGTGGAATGGGAAGTAGAGATTAAATTTTTCCCTGCTTTGCTTCTTGCGTACGCAAATCTTTTTCACTTGTATTAAACTGCCTTGTCTTAGCACCCACGAGTTGCTGTCGTCTTATTGGTAAAAGGGAAGAGGCGAGAGACTGTCTGGGTACTTGGTGTCCAACCAAGGTCAACCCGTTACATTCTCTTAAAGAATATGTTGGCTTTGTCCTAGTTCAGTCTAGTTTTGCAGTGTTGAGGAAGGGTGGTACGTTGTATGTTGGAGGGATCTTGAGTTTTAGATCCTGATAATAAACCTTCAGGGAATGTTTTAAAGACATTGAATATAATAGAACCAAATAACACTCTACCCACAAAGAGTCACTTTCTGTCACATTTGATAGTTGTGTTCCAGACACAGAGGAAGGTGAGAGACTTACTGTTGACTTAATCCTGTTTTTGCTGTTACAGATATTATGGAACCTGAGGTGGAGGTCCTAAATCCCTCCCCATTTCCAGGGCAAGTCCAGTTTGGCTGTGGTAAACTGCTCATCACTGGCCAGTGGCATCATCTCATGGTGACAGTTGCTAAGGAGTCAAAGAAGAACTGCATTGCATCAGCTTATATAAATGGTCAGATGCTTGGCTCTGCAAAGGTAAAGGGTCTCTGCACAGACGTCATGCCTGACATTTACCTTGCATTGCTTTTAATTTTCACCTCCCAATAAATCTGTAACTTTTCAGTATTAATCTGAAAAACTCAAAGCACGGTGATTTGCACATGTAACATCTGCCACTGTGCTGAGCATGAATGGAGTCAGAAATTCTCACAAAACAGAGTGTATTTGTGCTACTTTTCAGAAGTATGTTTTCAGCCTGTATTGATGCTTTGAACTCCCCTCTCAGCATGTAGGGCAATTTTGAGTGGTGATGCTCCTCTGAAAGTTGGGGTTACCTAGGTTGCAGGTAGCTCAGGGTTATGCTACTGAAATTCAGTTGTACCTTTAGGCCAAATTTTTCTGAGTTTACTAGTGATTTTGAGGATCTATCAGTTTAAATCCAAGATTTGCAGAAGTTGCCAGCAATAAAAAGTACATCACATTGAAGTGTGACCAGAGAAGCCTAAACTGAAGATGCCTTGGATTTAGACTAAAACCTGCAAAGGTGATGAGTTATGTAGAAGGTCTCCTTTTTTCTTTTGAAGAAAGACCTGAAAAAGTGGAATGATCACAGAGAAATAAGTGTCTGTGACTGGTCAGCTTTTGGAAGAATCCAAAGATAGGAGGAATTTCCTCAAGCATCTTACATGGTCATGTTTCAAGCCATCATCTTCCTGTTACACCCATTGAACAATCAGCTGAGGAGTCAGTGGCCTTTTTCCCACTAGCACACTAAGCATTAGGGAAGAGAAAGGTGTTCCTCTGAGTTAGTTATTCAGTGTATGAGATTATATCATCTCATGAGTTCTTTGCAAATATTGGTGTGCCGGTATTTCCCCTAAAGTGCCATTTCTTGTGGTCTTGTTGCATAGCAGTCAATTCTCAGGTGGCATGAAATATCAGGAGAAAGCAACCCAAATGCACCTGAATGGTTCATAATCTACAGATGAATGAGAATAGCCCCTGGTTTATATTATCAATATCATCTCATTCCTGGTTTTGAACCTAATCTCAAATTACTTTGAAGATCTGCTTTTTAGATTTTGAATTCTAGAGGCTGGCAGTGTTGAAAATGCAGCCTATTTCTATTACAGCTCTGGTTGGTGTGGTGGTTTTTGAGGTTTGTTTTTGAATAGAATCCTTTCATTAATTGAAACTTGTAACCTTGATCTCTTCCTTCTTGTTCCCATATTTCAGTTCGATATCAACACATGCAAAACTCACTTGTGTGTTTTATACTTCCCTTGCAAATGCAACCTGTTTAATTCCAAATATTCTCTTTGCCATACTTGAGAAAAATGATTTGTCTTCTAAATGCCTTTTGGGACCTATATCCATTTCAAGAATGAAAATTTAATTTAATTTGCCTTCCTTCAAATGAGACTGAAAGTCATCAATAAAACTAGGCCTAACCATTGCAATTGATTAAAGAATTCATAGGAAATGTGTTTAACATACTGTGAAACAGCTCATATAAATAAAAGAAGCCTTTAGTAAATAAAAGATGATCTCAGTACTGGGGTCTCTGACATGATGCAAGTCTTCATCTCTATGTGCACAGTGAGGAAAAGATTGTCTAAGAAATTAGAAATGCACAAAGGTGTTAACAGTCCCAAAGACTATTTTTGGTTGGGAAGCTGGGGGTGGGTACTATTATGTTGCATCAAGTCTAATATTTGTTCACTCAAGTATCAAATCCTGCCTCTTAATATTGACCAGCCCTGTGTTCTACATCTCATCAGTCAGAGATCAGTAAATGCTAGAAGTCTGTCATCCTAACAGCAAATTGTTAAAGGCAGGACTAAGCCCTGAACTACAATATAGTTTCTCTCTACCAAAAAATTCTAATTATAAAACAGAATCAATTTAGGAAGCCAAATCCTTATTTTGATACCAAAAATAAATGGCCCTATTTCCTAAACAATGTTAGCTTCACTGAAGCTAACTGGTGCACTTGAATACTCTATACTCTTGAAAAACTGTTTATTCTCTAGGTGCCAGTACAAGGTGTGATCTGTAGCCTGTCTTTCTGTGTTGAAAGTCACAGTCTCAATTACAAAGTTTAGAACAGGAAAAATAAGTCTGGTGTCAAGACAGGGTTTTTTCTTTGCCAACACTTGAAATTATCTTGACTGTGTTTTTTGAACAAAAATTAGGCTTAAACATTCCAAAATGTTTGTTTACAGTATTTCTCAAAGTCCAGTTTCTAAGCAGTAGTTGATAATTGTGTTGCACAACTGACTCAGACTTTGATTAGGGAAGACGTGGTGGCAAGTACCTTACAGGGACAGCACCCTAAGCCATCCCGAATGTATTGGGTCCCCTCAGTAAATTCTTTCTGTGTTGCAGATGCAGTATCTCCAGCCCTTACCAGGTAGCTGTATTTCCATGGAACCCTCCTCCTTTATTGATGTCTATGGGTACATAGCTACTCCTCGAATTTGGAAACAGAAGTCGTCCTTGACCTGGCGCCTTGGCCCTACATACCTGTTTGAAGAAGCCATCTCTGTGGAAACCATGGAGGTGATTATTAAGCTTGGCCCACAGTATTGTGGCAATTTCCAAGCAGTACAGCTTCAAGGTATGTGATAATTCTCATATTTACCACTATTTGTTTGTCAGGATAATGCTTTTTTTTATTCTTATAATCTGCTATTAGTGTTCCAGCTGTATCTAGAGCTCACTCTAAAACCTGGAAAACTGCATTACTGAGTATTGTACAAGATTGTACCAAGATACATGAGGATCTTGTAACATACTGTCAATGGGGCAGAGAAAGAAGGGCAGGAGTCAAGCAGCAGAGAGAGATGAAAAGTAAAGAGTGATAACATGCCTTGTTATTTCTGTTGGTCAAATGTTAAAGCAGCAGCTTTAACTGAGACATTCTACAGTACTACAGGAAAAAAAAAACACAGCAGAAAAAGAAGTATTGAGTTTAACTGCAGATGCTGGCATAGTAGGAGAGAGCAGAGGGTAGAAAGGGGTAGGGGAATAAGTTACATTGTGTTTAATGAAGAGGCTTTTTAACTAAAGTATATTGTTAGTTTCAATTATTAAACAGGCAGACAAAACATTTCAGTTATTGATTACTGTTTGTTCAACAAGTAGTGCATTCACCTCTCTACTATACCTTGGGATGATATGGGATGGTCATTTCTCATGTGAAAAGAGCAGAGTAATTCCACCTGGTGATGCTCCGACCTAAATAAAGTGAAGTGTACGAAAATAGTCCTTCAGAATGCTGTCTATCTACACACAAAAAATCTGCAAGTCAAGCATGAGGAGGGGGCTGTTGAAAGAGAAATCATACCAAAGTACAGCTGTCAAATGAAAACAATACTAGTAGAAGTCAGAAGGATTTGGTGTTTGAAGCACTGAGTTTTTACAAAGTATGAAGTGCTTGTTCTCTGCACAGTTCTTCACAGATGGATTTTAGTACTAATCATGGATCGTGGCTGTCTGATTCCTGAGATGCCCTGATGCAGGGAAATCACAGAGTAATATTCAAGATGTGATCTCACAGCTGTAAAATGATCTCACTCTCTCTTCCCTCACTCTCCCTATTCCACCAAAAGACCTAAAAGAAACTTTGGAAATTTCAACTTTAAAAAAGTTTCAACACACTCCTCCGAAATACTTTGGTTTATTCCTTAAGATGGAGTTATGACCTTGTTATCAACACCAGTGTGAATTGTTTCAGCAGTGTTGTGTCCAGTCTCATCACTGTTTCATTGCTTCTCACGAATCAGCAGCAGTTGTGTGGAGGCTTAGCCCTAAGACCATGTCCTGCTGGAAGGGAAATGGGAAATGTCTTGAGGCATTTGCTTATGGTTAATCTTCATGTGGAATACTTACTAATTTTTTCGCCTAAAAGGGCTGTCACCACCACTGGTAAACAGTTTCATAAATCATTTTCTCAGTTTGTAAAATTGTCAAAAATACAAGGTTAGGGTTTTTTTATGTAAAGGAACATATAGTTTTTCCAAGTGTGATCAGGAATAGAAAATTCTTTAAAGAAATGCATATAGTCATCAAACTAATGAATCTGGTACTTTTTAGAAGCTTCCCACATATTGTGAATTGGCAGCTCTAAACTTTTGCCTCTGTCCTTCTTCCACATGAATCCTTGCTCCTACTACCTCTGATAAAGCTCCCAGTGACATGGAAGGCCTCTGAAATGTTTTCTATGTCCAGAAAGTTTTTTTATATTGTATGGACAGAGAAAGGTTTATTTTGGACTTTTCTGAGCTTTATGAGATACTGTGAGAAGATGTAGAATCCAGACAAACCAGTAACCAGAGGACACAGCCGAGCACATCTATTGTTGGTGCTTATGCTGGCAAGCTCCCATGAACTGTGCTACAAAGGTTGGGAACCTTTTTTCTGATTATAGTTCAGACAAAAAAAAAATTCTAGAATTCAGTTTTCTCCAGTTATTTTTCCTCTGACTCTCTACTGTCTAAAACACTGAGCATGCAAAGTTCCTCCAGACATTCATAGTCTGTCTTGTTTCAGGTGAGGACCAGTACAGGGATCATAATACTGCACCTCTGGTGGCAGAAGAGAAGATTTCTTTTGGAATCAATGCCGTATGCTCAACTCTCACTACAGTCCAAGATATAAAGAGCTCCTACAATGAAGTGGATGGCCGGCTTATTGCCAAAGAGGTCACAAATTTCCCTTGTCTAAAACAAGTTTTCTCTTGTTTCTGATCAATTTCCTAGGGCAAAGTTTGTCTTAGTTGTGTACCTTCAGTGATTTTTGTTTTTTTTATCTTTCCGCTCATTTTTCCTTCCTTTTTTTCCATGCACAGGTAGAATTAAATTTGGACNTTGTTTCTGATCAATTTCCTAGGGCAAAGTTTGTCTTAGTTGAGTACCTTCAGTGATTTTTTTTTTTTTTGAGCTTCTCTTCCCATTCCTTAACTTCAAGCTAATCATGGGTTAATTTTCATCTGTGGAGAGGAATAGATTGGACAGTGTGAACACAATGTTGAAAACATTTCTGGAAATGAAAAGAACTCATAGTTTTTAGGTCTTATAATAATTTGTTTCGATCTGTGTTTTCTTAATGCCTTCACAAGGATTTTCACATGCTATTCAATCATTCTTTCTAATGCCAGGTCTACTGACATGTGAAAGTAATGGGGTTGTGGGATATTATACATAGGTGAATGTTTGTCCTAACAATCAACTTGTAATGAAAAAAAAAGGGTTTCATAGTATAAAAGTAATAAAATAATCTAACTTATTAGAGCATATATTTGATACTTTTTGTCTCCCTAGTACTACCAAGCTTTTTCTTAGAATATAATTTATCTGTTTTAGATTGGGATTAATTCTCGGGACAGTTCAACTCCAGTATTCCTAGCTAAGAACACTGCTGGACACCTCTCAGGCTCCTTGCGAACTATTGGGTCAGTTGCTGTGGGCCAATATGGTAAATGCACTATGTCTTAATATTTAATATTTTTTAAGAGTGGAGCTTTTCTCTGTCCAATAACAGATTTAGTCCATGTTATTTCCTGGTAGAGTAACACTGCAATTTCCTAGGGGTAAGAGTGTTCCAGTCCTCCCCAGCAGCTACCAACCTGAACTTTATTGGAGGCCCTGCCATTCTCCTGGGTCTCATTGCCATGGCCCATGATGACCACACCATGTATGCAGCTGTCAAAGTCCTGAACTCCATCCTGAACAGTAGCCCATTGAGTGAAAAACTGATGAGGCACATGCATGGATACCAGGTAAACACTCTTGTTCATTCATTCTGGTTATAGTCTTTCCCATGGAGAACTTTATCCCCAAACCTATCAATGACAACGAACCAAATATTTCCTGGCTATAGGCACTTGTGGTTGGAACTTAGTAAGTTACGAGATCTTTAAGAGGGGAGTTTAGGATAGTGCCCCATATCCCATGCTTACAGTCTCTGGGATCCTCTGTAACAGTATATCTGCTGATGGGAAGGTGAGGACAGATGCCCCTTGATCAGACATGATCTAATAAACTAAATAAGCCAGTGCAGCAGATTTGTGACTGACCCGCTTACCAACTCACTTGATCCCTCCTACAAAAGACCATTTCTCAGACAGGTTTTCTTCTTCCCCTTGGCTCATTCACCTTTACAGTCTGCCCAGTGTAGGGCTTACAATGGATTCCCAAGGCCCAGTCTTCACTATATTA
>WEIV01022132.1:203-11607 GCA_013390005.1 Calyptomena viridis
TGGGAGACAACAGTCTGTTTAGAAACTCAACCAGGTAGTAGCGTCAAACACACTTTCAGAGGAGAGGTACCAGAACCAGCTTCCAAGCAGAGAAACAATTTATGAATTCTGTTTGGGTTTCGGTGTGAAATACTGAGAATTGCCAAAGCCACAACGCTATCTCAGTATGTACAAAACCCACATGATATCCTTGTTTAACTATTCCCCCTTCTACTTTATAATCCCTAGACTAACAAATTCTGTTTCCCAAGGTTAACTGAAAATCAAGTAACAGTTCTGGCTCCCAGAATCACTTTCACCTGAATTTAGATGCCTATACTGAAATAAATCCCATTTTGCAAACAACTTGGAAATTATTTTCAAGGATTTCCAACATCAAGGTGAAAGGTACATGGACAGTTTAACCCATCAGGAGCACATAATATCTAAAGTTCCGTCCTTGTAAACTTTATTGTTTGAAAGTGACACTGAGGCTTTTCAAATTTCTTCGATTTCTCTATTTTTGAAAGTAAATGACCCAACACCTATTTTTATTGTACAATTTGCAAATAATTTTGACATCTTTATCACTTTTGCTGCACTGGAAAATGCAAACTGACCAGGAATCATCTTGTTTGCTTCACAGCTTTTGTAAGATTAAACAAAGCATTTTATTCAGCTACGAATTAAATTGAACTATTTAAAGAAATCTACATAATTGAAGTTTTCCTTGTGCATTTATGTATAACAGAGCTGCACTAGGTCAACCATCACCTATTGAAATGTTTGTCTACATTTGTCCAACTTGATGGCACTGACAATAGTTGGGTGCATTCTAACCATCCAGCAGGATTAAAAGTAACTGAACTAAAATATACAGCAGTACACTAAGACTAAATTCAATCAGCACTCAGAAGGAAGAGGGATTAGAATTAGCATTCTAAATCTGTGTTTGGTAGATCACATTTACAGTTTCATTTCTATTCAGTAGAGAAAGTTGCAGTGTGGAATATGAAGTGGAATCTTTGTCAGTGATAAAACAAATAATGCCAAAGAAAGTAGATTAAGTGAAATTAAAATTCATAGCTCAGAAAACATCAACATCTATAAAACCAGAAGAAAAAGTTAGACTCACAAGTTCATTAAAAAGATCAAACAACAAGACAAAAGAAGACCTCTACCTATAAAAGCCCTACCACAAATTTTGTTAATGAAAGAGCTAGTATATTAATTTCAGTACACTGCTACTTTTCATTATTCTAGTTATAAGTGTCTTTCAAGCAGTTTCATATATGGTAGAAGTTCTGGCACAGGTATTTTTTAGGTATGACAGATATATATTAGTTTGCAAATAGCCTGAACTGACTCATGACTTCTGGCAATCTATGCTAGTCTTCCTCATGAAGTTCCCTTAAACAAGAACAGTGTATTTTCTTAAACTTGCCTTGTAAAAAAGGAATCAAAAAGATTTCATGTAAAGCATGGGTTTTTTGGTTGTTGTCTGTTTGTTTGTTTTTGTTTGGTGGGGGGTGTGTTTGGGTTTTTTTCAGCAATATTTTGGAGGGCAGCAGGAAGAAGTGGAGGCTGAAATCATAACAGATCCTGGAAGCACACAGGAAACATCTCTCAGGTCACAAAAAAAAGCATTGCAGAAACAAGAAAAAACACACGCCACAATTAAATTTTCTGACATTGTTAAATCAAACTATCAACATTAAAAACAAAGATCAGCTACTTCCCCTTACCAAGGGAAGTTAATAACTAGAGTGCAATAACCCCAGTCTTTGCACCACCTTTACAGTGCACTTTGGTTCATGTTTTCATAAACTAGAAATTACTTTTTAAGACAGAAAGCAAGACTGACAAGTGTCATATGATTCTAAAAGCTTTGGCTATTAAAAACCCCAATTGCTTCCAGTTAAAGCAAGATTTATCATAAGTTATCAGGTTACTGAGTTGAAACAAGCATTGATCAAGTAAATGTTACAAATATTTAACAGAGATAATTTTCATGAGATAATTTTCCTCATTGTACTATTTTTGTGGGCACTATTCTTTTTTCCTTTGAAAATGTTACAAGCCACTTGGGGGGCACTTGAAAAATACAAGTTAGTGTGTTAACAGGTTAAGAGGTAGTGGCACCAACATGCTGCTGCTATTTGAAGCATCAGTCCTACAGCAGACTCAATTCTGCATAGGAACTAGCCCTGTTTGCTGACCCGGGGCACTACCAGGAAGGAGAGAGGCAGTTGGGCTTCAAGAAAGCATAGACAGACTTATCTGCAACACATTTGTAGTGGAGAATTAGTTGTCTTCTTTTTCAGCTGTAGCCATTACTTGCAAGCTCTATCCCACAAATAAATTTGTTCTCCTGTACCTTCAGACTACCAAATACTGAGTTGAGTACTTCTTATATGGCAAATTCTTCTAAACAATTCTCAGTTATTTTTATAACAACTAACATTCAAAAAGGTAAATAGCTACTGGAACTAGCACCCTTCTACTAAATACAATGTTTCTGTACATTATCCATAGAACCCAATCTCACAGTACATGATATACTAGCAGCCAGACTTCAACACTGCTGGAATGCAAACCTTGAGCAGAAGTCTGTGTTAGTATCCTGTGTGTCAAAATGTAAAACATCAGAAAAAACCAGCAGCTACTCCAAAGAATGAATAGAAATTGCAGCTCTAAGATTAAAGAAAAAAACTAAGAAGTGCTCACATCGTCAGGGGACTGCTATTTTGTCCATTCTCAGAGAGCCTCATTAGCACATTCAAGTATATCATATGGACCTATGTACGGCTACACTGTAGAAAGCAAAACTGACCAAGATTTTAATCTTCATTAGAAAAGCTTAAGAGCACAACATCCACTTATTTAATCTAATATGCCAGTGTTTTACAAGGTCACAATTAAGAAGACTTTCAGAGTTTATGAGCCAATTTGGAAGGCTGATAGTGATTTACAACATAATATTTGAGTTTATATTGACAAAAGCACACTACTTCAAATAATATTATTGTGCAAGCTTCCAGTTGTTCATGATATCCCCCCACGTACTATTAGTCACAGCTGAGTACTGTAAGGCAGAAGGTAAGTAGCTGTTTAGTGCAGAAAAAACAAGTCTTCACTGCCTACTTCAGACTTGACAGACCTTTGGAAGCACTTGCAAACTGTCGTTGGCTCTTGAGAGAAAAAGGAGAAAAGAGTCCGGAACAGAAAGTTACACAGTAGTAAAACTGTGTTCTGCTTCAGAAGTATCTTTCCCTCAAACTTCACAACTCATGGAGCAGAGGTGTCAGACCTGATAGTTCCTCTCCTACCACCTTTGCTTTTGCTACATCAGTTTTCCATTATCATTATCCATTTCTATTATCATTTTTCATTATCATTAAGAAGCTTTGAATCACTCTAGACAAAAATACCCTGGAGTTAACAAGGAATGTAACTGCAGAGTGGACAACTACAGGAACAGCATATAAGACTACTTATAGCACTTCATCCCAATTAAGAATACCTTGGCAGAAAATCAGTTGAGGTTTGTGGCCAGTTGTGTTGAAATATCATGTATACTACAGTAAACACTTGATATTTCTTCCACCCAGAACTGTACGTCCTAACTTAAGAGCAGGTGCATTGTTCCATCTCTTCTCTTCTCAACAACGTCTTAAATTGGATGTCCCTAGGAGACAGGTGATGTTCCAAACGGATAAATGAAGTATATTAGATATGATTATTTCTAATATTTAGTTATATTATTAAACAGAAGTGGACTACCTGAGCTACCAGGACTGCAAAGTCTGCTTTTGTCATCATCTTTACCTGTCAGCAGATACTGTGGAAGATTTCAAGACTTAAGAGTAACTTTTTGTCCTACCACATCTAATTGGGAATCATTTTACCACTGTAGTTTTAAACCTTGTTGCCTCCAATTCTCACTGTGGATTGTACCAAGATAATTGTAACTCCAAGACTGTACTCCCAAGAAATGCAAAACAGGCAGGTAATTATCTTTGTTACAGCAGTATGACTGAATCAGTATTCCCATTGAAGACATAGAGAATCATCAATTAAACCACGTGCATTCAGAAATATCTGAAAATATCTACTCTGATTCCTACTATAGAGGCTTTATCACTTGGTTTTAAAAAGGTCCCTTTTACATTTCTTGCAGTAAATGAAGTTGTAATTATTGTTTAATTTGGCATCTAGTTGGTATTTGATTGGCTTGATATTTTTACACATACACTATACTTCCAAATCTGCACTGAAATAGTTCACTATTCCCTCAAAAATGAAAATATTAAAGGTCTAAGACTCTCTGAAGAAATTCAACTTCTGTAACTCTGCCAAAGTTGATACAGTTTCCGTGAAAAGCAAACTTCCCTCTAGCCTTGTGCCAACAAAACTGTGCAAATAACTCCAGCTCATATTCCACTCCACTAGGATTCAACTGCTTCATAATAAATGGGCTACACTCTTGTGCCTTGCCCAGCAGAACCAGGCAGATGTGTTATGTTGAGATCGATTGGATGGCTAGCTTCTACCTTAATTTACGAGCCAAGCACAGCTTGCACTTTCACTAACTTGCCACAGTAAAAAAGTTAGTACTCTATTAGTTTTCCCACACTTTTATCATAAGCACCAGAAATGCATAAAAGATTCTCTCAACAGCTCAAGAGCCCCAGACACCAAGAGCACTTTACTAGCAACAATCATCTAGGGTTTGATGCACATTTGCCACAGAATACACACCTAAGTCAAATTAAACTGTGTCCACAGATGCTTTATCCAAGTTGAAGTCAACTGCAGTTCTTACTATAATATTGACTATTTTTTTACATATTACAGTGATTTTACCTATACTAAATTCTTATTAGCATGAAGCCTAGCCTTGTTCTGTGCAACACGTTTTTATTCCAGTATTTGAATGAATGTGTTTTGGTAAGCATCCAATTTGTGGTATTTTAGTTGACTCTGCTTTCCTTAATCTAATCTTATGAAATCAATAAAAGGCTTGGAAAATGTCTAGAAGAGACACTGAAGCAGTTCTTGTCCTCACTAGTAATCATACAACACTTGTTTGTTTTAGGTGATGTTTTAATGGAAAGACATGTTGACTATGTTCTCAATTCAACCCAAATCTTCTATCACTAATTCAATTCAGTGCTAAAATGAAAACTCAGAGAAATAATTTCTCAATGACATTTGAAGTTATGTACATGACAAGTAAATTAAAAGCTTAATATGGTATAAAATTAAATTTTATTCATAAATCTTTTCTCCTTCTAAGAAAAAATAAGACACTAATCAATCTCATCAGCAATGTAATTAGGAAGGTGTGGTAAAAAAAACAAGGTCAAAATCACACATCCGCATAATTAAAAAAATCTTGAAATAGGAGGAAACTGGGCAGAAACAAGCCTGCCTCATTCAGGTATTCAATCTTTCCTTAAAGATAGCAAAAGCTCACTTCCCTCATTTTGCAGAAAGGATACAGTTAGACTTTAGAAATTGGTGTGGCTCTTTATCTCAAACAGTATCTGTAAGCTACCTTTCTCTATATTTAAGTGTCTCATAATCTTAGCCCCTCATATCACTACTAGATTCAAACTTTTTAGAAAAGGATAAAAGATTAATGCTTTCTAACAGAAGTCAATGTTTTAGCTTTGGCACATTAATGCTAAAGAAACTGTCAAAAGTTTAACACAAGGAAAAAAGATATAAAGTAAAGCAGTGTTGAAACCTTTCTAGGAAGTAAGTTAAACTCTCTAAACCAAGCTTTTACTGTCTGTCTTGATTGCTTTCTTATAGCTATTCTCATATCTAGTAAATTAAAGCTTAGAAACAGTCATAAAGGAGCTACTCATTCCACTCTGGTTATAAGGCCTATATTAAAAGTTTCTAAGAGGGAAGTGTAAAACATTAAGAATTAATCATTAGCATCCCAAGAAGAGCCAAGAATAAACAGTTGCATAATTTCTTGTGCTTTCTGTAACTACAATTATTTTGCAACTGCACAAATAAAAAGAAACAACAAAAAGCGTTATGTAACTATTTTGCATTTAAGCAGCACCTTAATGTCTTAAGCAGGTTAGACCTTAAGGTTTGGAACCAATCATGAAAAAACCACCATGAAAAATAATTGTCCACTGAAGCCAACAATTTGGGGGTTTTAATTAGGATTTCAAATTCGATCAGAGCCACAGTCATAGGTTTGTAAGAAGGTAGGTCTAAGAAGCATCTCTTCACACTATACTGAACATAGAATGTCCTATACCAGCAAAACCTTCCCAAGCCCCAGGCAACCATGAAGAAACCCTCTGGATGGGATACTGTTTGCAACTTGAATTAGTTGTGTATGGCAACTGTCTGAGTGGCTCAGTGCTTTCTGGAAAGTGCCTTAAGGCATGAGGACCCTTCACAGAAGTGGCAGGTGACTTTATGATGGGTGTTGGCAGAAAAAGTGTGCAACGGGTGGTGTGCATGAACAAAGGTCCTTATGTGGGGGATGTTGGTATGGGCTTGGCTATGACGAGCTATCCTTGGTAGTAGGGGGCTCTGGTGCTTGATCCTGTTTGCTGGGGGGTAGTAGAAGAGTGGGAGAGTCTTGTCTAGCTAAATTAAGTACATTCAGAAAATCTTGTAAAAAAGCAGAAGAGCAACTTCTTGTGGAGAGGAGTTATGCTCTAAGGCAATGTCTTAGACCTCTGCCTCTGTTTGCTGGGGAAGTGGCAGGACTATATTTGGGTAAGCATAAACTGGGTGCATGGCTCCTTGTGAAGTATGCAGTTTGGTTTGAGAAGGGCCCAGATGACGGATGGTATGAGGGGAGGTCTCCTTAGGAAGGGGCAGATGCATGTGGGCACCTCCTGTATGTCCTGTATGCTGTGAAGGTGGTAGGGTAGAAGGTGGTGGCACGGGAGTGGCGTTCACAAACAGCATGTCTTGTTTTGGGATGTGTCTTGGCAGCTAGGATCCTTGCAAAAAAGGTCCTTTGGTAGGGGGCCCTTTCCCAGGACTGGTAATCAACTTTGAAAGTGATGCTGCAGAAACATCGTGACACAAGGCCCCTGTTCTCGATCTAGGATCCTCTTTTTAGGAGGGATTGGTGTGGGCATATGTTAAGGGAGAAGGGAACCCTAAAGGTGGAAGTTACCTGTGTGTGACCTGAGTTTCCTATGGGGTGGCAGGAGGGTGTGATGGTGTTTACAATTGAAATAAATCATGGAATTAGAGAAGTAAGAACAGGGAATGGAGAAAGACAGCCTTGTGCAGGAGTGGGGGATATGTGAGGGTGATACAAGAAGCAGGACTGTGCAGAGGTGACAACAGCTTGTAAAGTGTTGGGGCTGTAGAAGGCAGGGGGAACCTCTGTAAGCAGTGGTGCACACCTGTGCACAGCTTCCATGCACTGTAGAAGATGCAGGGTTATGCACTGGCATTATGAATTAAGTGTTTCAAGTCAGATGGGGGATATAGTCTGGTGAAAAGGAACTTGTGGGCGAGCAGTGTCTTGCTAGACAGAAGCAGGAGCCTGATGTGCAGATTGTTTGCTGTGGAGGTGTCAAGGGTGTCTAAATCCCTTTGGTCCTAAAGGATTCATGGCCTTTTTAAAAAGAACCCTCCTGCATACAGTGTAGCCTCCTCAGGGAGGGACAGTGCCTGCATGCAGGCTTTGTAAGCTGTGACGATAACATGAAAAGGAGGAGTTTGTGCTATCAATTACTTTTATGAGCTTAAAAACTTTGTCTTTGAGGGGAGTTTACAGTCTATGGGAAAGCGATGTCCAGAGGGTGTGAACAGAATCCTCCTTAACAATTGGCAGATGCATCTGTTTCACAGGTGGAAAAAGCCTATGCTGGTATTCATAGATTATGAGGCTAACTTTTGGGCAGGCTTGCACTCTTGTGAGAGGTGAACTAACTGATAGTAGGCAGTGCAACTCTGCTCGAGAGTGGCACACACTTGTGAGCAGTTTCCAATTGCTGTGGGATCACTAGGAGTGTGGCTGCAGCAGTGTTCAGAGGCTGAGTGTCTCCTCTGTTGGAAGCAGACTTGTGGATTTGTGTAGAAAGTACTGACTGGATGATGGTGGGAAAGCGTTTCACAGGAAAGGTGCACACTGGTATATGCCTTCCACATATTCCACCATTTCCAGGATAGGAAGCAGGAGTAGGGAAGAAATGGTTGTGGCATGGAGTAGAGGGTGTTTGCAAGTGAAGTTCCTCAAGTTTGAGAGGTGCTTACCCCATCTGGGCTTAATCTCCCAACTCAGGAACTGCTTCAGGGATTGGGAAAGCCTTCCCCTGGAATGGCAGATGCCTGTGTGGCTCCATGTGCTGTGAGGTTGACGTGAGCAGGAGCATGTGATTGCATTTGCAGGCTGAACGTCTCATGTTTGCAGAAGAGACCTGTTGCAGGGGTTGGAGCCTTAGTTGTGGTGTGTGTGCTACTACCGTTTGTGAAATTTGGCAGGAGTTTGGCTGATGTTTGTGAACTAAACAGTGTTTGAATGGGCTTGTATTGTGTCCAGTACAGGAAAGGTTAGCCTCCCTGAGGAGAGGCAGATGCCTGTGTGAGGTTTACACGGTCTGTGAGGGCAGCAGAGCTGGCAGCAATGTGAAGTAGTGATGGTTTTTACTAGCAAAGTGCCTTGTATGAGAGGCATTTGGGTGGATTTGCAGTAGTCTCTGGATTGGGGATAGCGGGTAAGTAAGGGAAGGGTGAGAGGGAGTGGGGAAGGGGTGGGAGGAGCCAGAGAGTTGCCCAGAAGGAGCAGATGCCTTTGAGGATGGCAGGGTCAGGTGTGCTGTGGCAGCATGTCCATAGATTAAGGGATTCAGGCAAGCTTGTGGTCTTGTGAGAAGTGAGTTGTTGCTGGGGGAAGGGCAGCCTTCTACAAGACTTGCACATGCATGTATGCAGCTTCCATATGGTGTGAAGGTGGTGGGGGTGGCAGGAGAGTACAGTGATGCTATTCATGAGCTGAGTGCCTCAAGTTTCGGTGAGCTTGTCTTCTAAGAGACGACCTGTTGTATGAAGGGTCCTTACCTATGAGCTGGGTGTCTCGTGTTTGAACAGGCTTCTTTCTAACCTTGTGAAAAGCCATCCTATGGAAGACAGTGGACACCCCTAAGTGGGGCAGAAGTCCTCAAGAAAGGACTGTGGATGTGTTGGAAGGAGCCTTGTCTAGGGGTGACAGGGGATTGTGAGGCAAGAAATGCTGGGGAAGAGCTTGCTACAGTGAAGCCTATTAGGGTAGGCTTATAGCCATGCAAGAAAAGCATGTTCTGTGAGATAAGGAGAAAGTCTTGTTCTGGAGTGACCATTGCTTTTGCATAACTTCCATTTGTGTGTGGGCCTTGTAGGCAGCAGCAGTGTGATGAGTGCAGTGATTTATGTTTGATGAGGTTTCATCTTGAAAAAAGGCAATTCCAGCAAATGGGGAAGGGTGGTGGTTGGACCCTTGCCTATGAATGGCAGGTGCCTGCAACAGCGGAACGAGCTGCAGGAGGGATGACTTGAACTTCTGTGCATGACCTTCTTAGTTAGCTATCCACCTCTCTTACCCACATTTTAGGTATATTTATAGAGAACAGTAAAGCAAAAAACAACCTTATAAACAGTTAACGTGTGTTATCTTACCCTCCAAGGACTTTTCCAGTGCTGCTTTTCTTAGCTGCCTCTTAAATGCTTAAACTGAGTGTTATGGGTAGAAAGTACCTTTTAAAAATGTTCTTTTACATGATAAATAGAATAAAACTGTCAGGGAGTGGCGGGGAAGAATGGGATCTCACAGTGGTGGTGCCAGGCAGCGGTGCTCAGTCCCGGTGCTGACACTGGGTTCCCAACAATGGCTTCGGCAAGCTGCAGTGGGAAGGACCACAGCAACTTGGCCCCAGCCCCACCACTTTTGCTGCCATCAGTGGCAGTGGCTCAGCTGCCACCACCGGATGCCCCTCAGCCCCCTCGCTGCCAGCCTGGTGGGTGCCTAGCGAGAAGACTTACAGCACAGCGCTCTGTCCCAGAGTTTCCCCAGGGGTGCAGGTGCAGCGGTGTCTGTGCGAGTCAGTTTCTCCTGGGGTGGGGCTATGCCAGGATGGTGCCGGTGCCGAGGCTCCTGCTGCTGCGGTGCCACGGTGCAGGCTGCTGGCATGGGGAGGGGACACGGCCGCCCGTCCCTGTGCCAGTGCCCTGGTGCATCTCCCCCCAGCGCCAATTCTGACATTTTTGGTGGTGCTGCCACTGCCACCACTGCTGCCACTACCACTACTTTAGTGGTGGCTGCAGCGGCCAGCCCACTGTCAATCCCCGTGCGGTGGGAGCCGGGCAGCTGGGGAGTGCTGCTGCATGCCCACCACCACCTGGACCTTGCCGGTGCAGCGGCTGCCTGGAACTGTGCAACAGTGTGGGTGCCCTGGTGGACTGAGGAGCCTGGGAGAACAGACGCCATGATAGGCCATGCGGTCTTGAGACACGTTTTTCCTGGGCACAGAAGCAGAGTGGGCCTGGGGAGAGGGCGGGCATTGGAACAGGGCAGGGTGCAGTGGTGATAGGCCAATGGACGTGCAGACCATGCCTTACGGGGCAGAGAAAAGGAGTGGAAACAGAGAACTGCGCCAGCACAGTTGCAAAGGATTCTGGGTTGGAGGAAAACCCTATATAAAGCAACGGCCATAATCCATGTGGCTTATTTGGACCTCGCTGGGTTGGAAGCAAAGTGTTTCTGCTGCTGCCACTCTGGGCACACCTGCCATCTTTGCCGTGACCTCCAACCAGCACCACTGCCAGCCCTTCAGCAGCTCTGCTCGCCGCTTGCAGCCTCCAGCCGTCTCCTGCAACTGCTGCCACCATTCCAGCAGCAACCACTGCCATTCCAACCACTGTCTCAGCCATTTCTTCTCAAATCTTTGGTCTGTCAGCACCCCTACTTCTGTTTACCCCTCCAGGACTCCTGGGACCCCCCCCAACAACCCCAGAACCATCTGCAAACCCCTGCCTGCCTCCAGAACCCACCAGGACCCTCCACAACCCCCAGGACCCTCAGCAAACCCCTGCCTCTACCCTCTGGAACCTGCGGCAACCCCTGTCTACCCCTACGGAACCCCTGGGACCACCCCTCCAGCAACTCCAGGACCCCCCAGCGGCATCCCAGGAACCCCCAGAGACCTCCCAGCAGCCTCTTGCTATTCTTGGTGCCCTCCCTGCTGGTTATTGGAATGTACTGCAACCTCCTGCTGCTCTTGGTGCCCCTCTGGCCACTGGGGTGCACAGCACCTTCCTGCTACTCCCCCTCTGCCATCCTCTACTGGTTGCAGCTGGTGCTGCACACAGGACATACAAGAAAAAGGATAATTTTTTACCTCAGTGAATTCTGATTGTTTGCAATTGTTGTGGGTTTTATATTGCTTTTGTG
>WEIV01022132.1:12100-23496 GCA_013390005.1 Calyptomena viridis
TGCAGGTGCAGCGGTGTCTGTGCGAGTCAGTTTCTCCTGGGGTGGGGCTATGCCAGGATGGTGCCGGTGCCGAGGCTCCTGCTGCTGCGGTGCCACGGTGCAGGCTGCTGGCATGGGGAGGGGACATGGCCGCCCGTCCCTGTGCCAGTGCCCTGGTGCATCTCCCCCCAGCGCCAATTCTGACATTTTTGGTGGTGCTGCCACTGCCACCACTGCTGCCACTACCACTACTTTAGTGGTGGCTGCAGCGGCCAGCCCACTGTCAATCCCCGTGCGGTGGGAGCCGGGCAGCTGGGGAGTGCTGCTGCATGCCCACCACCACCTGGACCTTGCCGGTGCAGCGGCTGCCTGGAACTGTGCAACAGTGTGGGTGCCCTGGTGGACTGAGGAGCCTGGGAGAACAGACGCCATGATAGGCCATGCGGTCTTGAGACACGTTTTTCCTGGGCACAGAAGCAGAGTGGGCCTGGGGAGAGGGCGGGCATTGGAACAGGGCAGGGTGCAGTGGTGATAGGCCAATGGACGTGCAGACCATGCCTTACGGGGCAGAGAAAAGGAGTGGAAACAGAGAACTGCGCCAGCACAGTTGCAAAGGATTCTGGGTTGGAGGAAAACCCTATATAAAGCAACGGCCATAATCCATGTGGCTTATTTGGACCTCGCTGGGTTGGAAGCAAAGTGTTTCTGCTGCTGCCACTCTGGACACACCTGCCATCTTTGCCGTGACCTCCAACCAGCACCACCGCCAGCCCTTCAGCAGCTCTGCTCGCCGATTGCAGCCTCCAGCCGTCTCCTGCAACTGCTGCCACCATTCCAGCAGCAACCACTGCCATTCCAACCACTGTCTCAGCCATTTCTTCTCAAATCTTTGGTCTGTCAGCACCCCTACTTCTGTTTACCCCTCCAGGACTCCTGGGACCCCCCCAACAACCCCAGAACCATCTGCAAACCCCTGCCTGCCTCCAGAACCCACCAGGACCCTCCACAACCCCCAGGACCCTCAGCAAATCCCTGCCTCTACCCTCTGGAACCTGCGGCAACCCCTGTCTACCCCTACGGAACCCCTGGGACCACCCCTCCAGCAACTCCAGGACCCCCCAGCGGCATCCCAGGAACCCCCAGAGACCTCCCAGCAGCCTCTTGCTATTCTTGGTGCCCTCCCTGCTGGTTATTGGAATGTACTGCAACCTCCTGCTGCTCTCGGTGCCCCTCTGGCCACTGGGGTGCACAGCACCTTCCTGCTACTCCCCCTCTGCCATCCTCTACTGGTTGCAGCTGGTGCTGCACACAGGACATACAAGAAAAAGGATAATTTTTTACCTCAGTGAATTCTGATTGTTTGCAATTGTTGTGGGTTTTATATTGCTTTTGTGTACTGTTCATGTTTTACATCACTACCTCATTTACATATACTCATTTACATATATCTATATATTTATATATAGATATATGTATTTTCCACATAAAGTGTTTTGTCTTTCTATTCATCTTTCTGGTCTCATAGCCCTATATTAAAAATATAATCTGTCCAAAACAGGACACCGAGACAGCTTTCTCTGGAGTCTTGCACCCACTTGAGACCCTCTATAACAAAAGTTCACAGAAAATGCTGTAGCCCACTTCAGACTTCAGCTTCTATTCTGACTATTCTCTTCTGACTCGCCGCTTTAGAAAACATATTTTTAGGACTATTATACTTTTCTACATACTATTACACATTTCTCTTTCCCATCCTTCTCTGCTTTATTATTGTCTAGCAGGGGCACAAGCTACATATTTTCCAGCCAGTTCATATTCCCTCTCAGCACCTACCTGTTTCCAGCCACTTCAACTCAGCAGGGATTTCTATTTTCTGTGGTCTTTATGCCACAATCCAAATGGAACCAGGAGGATGAACTTGTCCAGTTAGGCTTTTGCAAGCTGATTCTCTGAAGCTCCAAGTACTTGTGCCTGGAAGGCTCTATTGGTATGCTACAGCTGGCTATAATTCCTGGTTTAGGAATCCCTGACTCTGTTCTGTCTAATGCTGGTGGTCTTTTTAGAATTTGGACTGAGGTTACTATGGGTTATAATTTAACTTGATTGGTATGAAACTACTTTCATTCCAAACATTGTCAGCTGCGCCAAGCACACTGTTATTCTCGGGGTATTCAGAGTCAGGGCAAAGGTGACTTTGGACTGATAATGTCCAAATTTCTGTTTGCTGTAGAGGAAAGAGGTGGTGGACAAAAGCTGAAATGAAGAGAAGGAGGAAAATCTGACAAGTGAGTGTGGTACTCTAACACTTAAATACTCTTTACTTGAGATGCAGGTTATAGGTTCATCCTTCTGAAAACCTACTAAGAGTAACAGCATTGGAGGAATTATTATAGAGTGTCTTAATGCTGAACGTTGAAATTCATAACTGTATAGATTTATTGGTTTTGGGAGTTACTGTTCATGCTTTTACAGCAGTCACCTTAAAAGATAATATTGTTTTACATTAAGTTATTTTTCGTGGCTGTTTACAATTCATTTAGATGCAGTTACAAAATTGTGCTTGTTGGAGTAAGGTCGTTAAGTTCTATTAACAAATGAATAGAACTGGCCGATGGCTCTAAAATAGCTCTAATCAAGGTAAGAACCAGGCCTTTGCAAGTAGTAACAAAGGTGACCCACGCTGGGCAATACTAATCCAGCCAACCAAAAGTTAGCTACTTTGTTGCTTGGATACGGTTTTCCATGTATGGAAGTGTTCTTAGAAAGATCTAGAGAGAGAACTAAAAAGACAGACACAGCTATGAGACAACCAAGAGACACAACCATGAGAGAAAAATAAAAGAAGCTGAAGCAGGACAGAGAAAGAGAACCATGAGAGAGCTATGAACGAAAGTCATGCAAAAGAACCCTGGACCTTAACTATGGATGTATGTGTTTGTGGCATGCAAGATAAACAGATGTAAAAATTAATATTAATAAAAGTCTTTAGTTAAGTCTCCAAGACTAATAATAACTGAAAATAAATAAAAAATTATAATGCCACATGTGCTGTGGCAAGAGTTAAGGATGGGATTTGTCTCCTGCTGCAATCACTTAAGTTTCAAGTGTTCTTGTCCCAACAGCACTGTTTTGAAGACTTTTCTTGCCTATGCTGTTACTCAGCCATGCTGGATTTGTAGATCTAGATTCTGAATTGCAGATAATGATCCAGTTTACTGAAGGAGAGTACTGCCCTGTGTGGTGTTAAGCTTAATTCTGCATGGTATGGTACACTTTGGACTACCGTGATCTTGGTGCGCTGCTAAATTTTGTTCCACCAAAATCAGGTTTATCTTTAAATGCCTTAGGGTAGTGCTTCTGGGAGCTGTAATTGCTATGGTAATTTTGCTCAGACAGCAGGCTTGTGAGCATACCTACACCCACATCTACTCAGGCAATTTTAGTGGCTGCAGATACAGTTGATGATACACCAATCAGTAGGAAGAGTTGCAATGGTTTTGTTTAGCTAAGATTATTGTTTTTTATTGGAACAGATTGCTTTCCTCATCCAGAGTTTTATATTTGAAGTGGAGCTGAGTGAACAATCTGTTGCTTACATTTATACACTTGAGGGTTTCACTGAAGTAAGTAGAAGTAAGTAATTAAGTAAGCAAGTAGAAAGCTGTGACTTGGCTTTTAAGGGTCTACTCTTGCCTGTTAGGACGATAGCAGTCTGTGAATGACATGATAGGAACCACAGCAAAGTGTAGCTTATGTAAAGAAGATATTGCTGCTATCAGCAATCCTGTCTTGGTGAACAGTTCAGAAGTGAGGTAAATAAATCAATGATTTGCAACAAATACTCCTTCTTCCTGCCACAGCACAAAAAATTAGGAGCTTTTTCCTCTTTACTGTGGCTAGGATGAACCACAGGGTATAGTGGGCACATTTTAAACATGTTTGAAGCTATTTAGAAATCTATGCCATCATTTTCCCTTCTCAAAGCAGAAGATTTTTTTATTTTTCTTGTCCTACTATTATTTTTTTATGAAAGTAAAGCTCTGTGTTGTTTTTCTCTTAAGCTGTTTTGGTTCTGTTGATACCAAATAAGTTTTAAGAAGTTTAAGTTGATATCAAAGAAGTTTAAAAGAATCCTTTCTGAGCTGGGTAATGTAGACTTGGAGATTCTTTACACTGCAGTAATATAGCTTCCATAGAAAGGAGTATTTGGGCATGTTGTATTTTAACTGAAAAGTCTCCCGTGTTCTATGCCTTTTAGTAGCATTTGGATGAAAAGGATGATTGCCCTGAAATGTATTACTTTCAGCTTGACCTTTTCATACCACAGTTAGTGACTATCCTTGTCCCAGGTTAGAACATTACCTTCCAGGGAACCTTCCAGGAGTGGAAAGGAAAACTTTTTCTCCATTTTATTATACCCTTCAAATCAAGAGGTTTCAGTAAAAAAAAAATGTAGAAAAAGGAAGCAGCAATTATTTACTTATATATATGTATCATCATGGCTAAGCTTCGTGAATGAAAATATGGGAAGGGCTCTACCCACGCTTGCTACATATATATATATATACAAAATGAAAAAGGAACAAACAGTAACAAGAAAAAATCACTCCAACAAATCCCACCCCCCTTGACCCCTCCGTGTATTTTTCCTCAGTGTGGTCACAGCTGGGGGGGAAACAGGCAGGGTCACCACACACGCAAAAGGGAGTTCCCCCGGTTTTGCTGCTGAGATGGGTGAGTCACTTGTCCAATACAGGAACACCAGGACATGGGGAAAGGCAGACAGGTTGGCTCTCCTCTCTTTCTCCGGGGGCTGTTGCAGGGTCCCCCTGGACACGGGAGATGGGCCGGGCGGGGTAGAGGCAGCAGCAAGAGATGGTCTGGTTCCGAGGCAGCAGCTGGGAGAAAACAGCACCAGTGAGACAGCACCAGGCCATCTCCCAGGATTGCAGCGAAAAAAGCAGTGAGTTGGGCTGGTCCCCCACAAAGTCCTTCTATTGTCCCTCGAAAAGGGGGGAGAAAAGGCAGGTGTACTCCACCCCTCCCCTGCACAGCGTTCAGGGCAGGAATTTGCCTGCTATCAAGGGCTATTAGCTCTCAGGCCCAAAGACAATGGAGACCATCACCCCCGCCTCAGCTGAGGGATTCCGTCCTTGGCTTAGCTGGGTTACCTTTTCCCTTCCTCAGTTTGCCAGCATCATATTGGTAATGGGAAAATTTCCCCAAAAGGAATCTAACCCATAACAATTCTAAAGAGCAATAACTGATCATATTGCACCGTGACAAAGTTTTAGTTAGCCTGACCTTTTGGCATGGATAGGATTTTAGGAGCCAACAGAATCATCATGCAAGGAACAAAATTTGGTGTTCATAGTTAGAAGTGTTCATGCTTGATTACAGATCTATACGTTGCAATTAAGTATATTTTTTTATAAGTTTTGTAACAAAAACAGATGCAGAGATATGTTATAATTACACATAAAATTTATAGACTGTACTTAGTTACACTTTAAGAAAGTAATGGGCTCTTTGCCTTGAACTCTAGATTACTTTTCTTGCCTTTGCTAGTAAATGCAATCTAGTGTGAGGAGTAATAAGAAAGATAGTGCAAGTACACAAGGAGGAGAAGTTGTATAAAACACACATCAATTTTACCTTTATGTTGTTGTCCCTTTTTTTATTCAGGTTCCTTCAGTTGTACATAGTCTTTGAAAGACAGGGTAAACTCTAAAATAGACATAATGTTTGCTTAACCATTGTAGTGCTATGTTTTGCTGAGGTATATCCAAAAATGGTGCTTGGCAATAAGGTTCAGAGAGTTTTAGACTAATAACATGAGTGATTTGAAGACAATTGACCTTCTTACCATGAAAGATAATGGTGACTTTGCTAGAAGTGCTTCTCTCAATAAAACCTTTCTATTGATGATGGATTAATCTTGAAAGGTGGCTTGAAAAGGTCCCACTAAAGAATAACAGGACAATTATTTCCTTTTTCATGAATAGTTACATTATAATTTTACCATTTGTCCATCTTGACTCAAATTTCCAGCTTCATTTTCTTTCTTTAGGAAACCTAGTGGGGCATCCACATTGGACTCCTTCAATCCTTTGAAGTATGTCCTCAGACATAACTCACAATATAATTTAAGAACAGTATCTTAAATTATTATTTAATTCACAGCTGGGCATATTATCCACAAAATATTTTGCAGAATGATTGTTGGCAGAGAATAAAACAAGATTAAGTATTGTTCAAAATGGGTTGCTTCAAAGTTGTTTTGATTCTTTCAAAGTCTTACGTCTTTTCTTTTACAGTCATGTGTAAAACCATGTGTGTAGATCCCCAGCCAGCAACAAAATGCACACTCCTGCTCACATGAAAGGTAGAACTGAATCACTCTGTCACCCATAATATGAAACCGTTCTTAGGACTTGCTTCTGGATGTAATTTTATAGCCTGAAACTCAGAGCAAATGTGTAAAATTACGGTAGACTGAGATACCCTGTAACATATATTTTTATGCGTGAGCAATTTGTTTCCATGAAACACTCCCTGGGCAAGATTTGACCTGGCATCAAGCAGTCTGAATGAAATTCTGAATGAAACGTAGTTGTCTTTTAGGATAGAAGATGAAACATGACAATGCAGTAAATTCATGTTCATGTGGAAAGGAAAGTATTCTTGATTCTTTTTTTCTGCACCACACTTAGTTTAGTAGGTATTATTTTAGAAGAAAAAATTAGAGTGCCTTAAGAGTAATGGAAAGCAAAACATTTTTCATAAGCTATAGTACTAAAATCTGGAATATTTTAAATGGTTTGGGCAATGGAAAAATATGAAAGCTCATAGTACAGCAAAAAGAGAAAGATCTTGTTAGCTTTTAGCAGGCTTTATCTATGCACAGATGTTTGCTTGTACTCCCTGCATAACATTATACTTAGATAAATATAGTGATGTAATAGTCTGTGGGCCATATCCCAGGCTGCCAAGGTAATTCACCTGCTTTTGACCATTCAAAAATTTCTTGGCCTGGCAAAGAAATGAAACACAGGCCAAGCCTATATTCTGATGGTAGCTGCTTATTTGAGAGAGTGTTGGCCTCTCCATGCCAAAGACCAAAAGGAAGTAGGGAACTGTGCAGTAAGTGTATTTCTTCTGAAAAATGTTACACCTACTGTACCTACACCTACCTACTGTACCTACCTAGTAGTTTGTGTCATGATGGGAGACAAACTGAGGTATATTCTTCTGATCTTCATAACTGTCAAAATTAGCAGGAAGGTAGGCGCTCTCTTAGAACTCTTTTATTACATTAAAATTGTGTTCACACCAAGGGAATGTACCTACACAAAACTCTGGGGATGGGGAGAGGCTGGGAAGTTTATACATACCTGACAGTGGTGTAACCTACACTAAAAACTTTGTTTAGACTAGAGTGTTATTCTGAACCAGACTTTTAATCTGCTTCTAACTCATCAGAAATCCATTTGAGTACCATTTGAATTGCACCATAAACTTGAAGCATGATCTTTAATCAGAATTACAAAATGATAGATGCAAGGGAAAGGGCTGTTACATTAATGAAGATGAGAAGAAACTTGAAGGCCAAGGAAGCTGCCACTGCCTTTCAACCAAGTCTATATGCCTAGCATGTTGTATTGGACACATCTAGAGGCTGAAGGCCAGACAGCAGGGAGCGCTAAACCACAGGGATGTTTGTGAAATTTACACTGGCTCATGTTCATATATTGGAGTGACTGGAGAAACGGTGCATTGAAAAATAAACTTCATCTGATACATCATAGTAGCATTTTTCCTCATGGATGAAGGTATTTAAAATACGAAGCAGGTGGGGTGTTTAGTGAGAATTTTCAGCAGAAATGCTAATTAAAAAGAAAAAAAGGGCTTTTTCAAAAGATTTTGTTCTTCAGGGAGTCTGAGTGTCAAGAAAGAAAGTTTGAGAGCCAAGATAGCTCTGCAGTCAGAAATAAAATAATGGCTGATGAGGATATCTATCTAATTTCAAGATGCATTTGGGAGGTTCAGGATCATGTAATTTCTGCTGGAAATATTTAATAATTTGCACAGGGAAGGATAGTTCCAGGACAAGACATATGATCATCCCCCTTTGTGGAAGGAACAGGTTGCTGTCCTAGGTGATGCAAAAAATTCAAGGAAGTCTCCCTCTCTTTCTATCTCTTCCAGTTTAGATGTCCTTTCCCCAAAAGACTGAAAGACTGATTTATACTTGAATTTAATGAGAAATTTTGGAATATGAAATACATAGACATGACCTTGAGAGTTAATGTTTGACAGCACCCCAATTACTGTGAGGATTAGCACGAAAAACTGCTTCTACTGAAATCCTTTGCAGTATTGTTTTTAAGCAGGAATTTGTTAATTTTTTCAGACATACTTTTCATATTCACCTGGCTTGTAATATTCTACTTGATAACACATACTGAAGTGTTTGGCAGGCTTATTAGGATCTTGGTTGGTTAGTTTCAAACAAATGCAACTAAATATTTGTAAACCTTCTTGCTGATAAAAGGAAATGGTGCAATATGTGCATCACAATATCACAGCTGCCTTGTTGGTCATCAGTGCTTTCAATGCTTGGAAGGGTGTGCATTTCTTGAACATGTTGCAAATCATCGTTATTCTATATTGGTGAAGATTCCTGGAAGTCAAGCAAGCATGCTTTTTAAACAGAATCCTTGGCAACAAGAAGAAAGGAAAAAAAATCGAAAGGGTTTATTTGTCTAAAGTTTGACAGAGGCCACAAGTAGAGAGGCGAATCAAGTAAGCTGGATAATGTCCAGAAAGTAAGATTAAGAAGAAAGGAAAGAATCTTGGGCTCAGGAAGCAGAATGATAGAGTAATTTTCTAAGACTTAATAGCATGACACCAGTGAGCCTTTTAGTTCTGCCTGCCAGTATATTTATTTCCTTTCTAACTTAAGTTCAGTTTGTTCTACTTTTAATGCTGTCCCCAGCAAAAGAATGAGTCACCTCTTGCAAACAGATCCATGTTCCAGATCACTGCAAGTTTTTATATATCAACTGAACAGTTTTCAAAGTCGGGAGAATGCAAAACAAACAAGTTCTTTAGAATATACTTGAACCGCTGTTGATCACTAAATACTTGCCACCAGATCCTTTGCTGATGCAAATGAGTATAAGCTCCTTTGATTCCAACAGGATTGTTTTGAGTCTTTACAATACAATAAGTTACTGTACAGAGAGCTGTTACTATCTCATTTTCAGGTTTTGTTGAAAATGAGTCTTGCAGTATTTTCTCTTGAATGACTGTATAGCATTGCTTTCAACAGGCTTCAGATGCTGAATAAATGGATTGTTTAAATTTTCTTTTATTCAGTAAGTATTGTCATTCTGGTCAGTACTGCCAGTCGTTTGAAATGAGGTTGTTAATTTATTGGAGCATCCATGAATTTCTCGATCACCAGAACCCTGAGGAAACCTGTTTCCTGTACTTTTATTCCCAGGTCCAGCATGCAGAGTCACTAATTAATATTGGCTCAGAAAAGACAGAACAGGACATGTCCAGTTCTAGGACTGAAGAGAAAACAAATATTAAATTTCTTATGCCTGTGTTGGCTGCTTAGTGCTGACTGGTCAGAATTAAAAATACTGTTGATAAAGAAAACACCATATTATGGCTGCCTGTGAATGAGTTACTTTATTGCTTTCTTCAGAAAGAATAAAAGCATTTGGATGTGAGAGGAAGTTTATAGTAAATATGGTTGCTTCTATTGAAATATCAGGTGTTTAAAGTTCGGTAATTTTTTTGGCTTTGTCAACATGCTGAATTTTATTCAGTTACATGATCATACTTTTCCCATAAGTGCATCATTTGGGATATATAATAAGTATATTCAGAAGAGTATAAAAATTAAAGGTGTCATATATATTTGAATATATCTGAAATTTTTATTTCTACTTTTTTTATTTTACCTACATAAAAGTAATAAAAAACCCAAGAGTCTTCTAATTTTATAATGCTGACTTACATATACTAATTTTATGGGTTTACTATATATAGTATCATTTTCCCTGTATTTTAATAGAAAGCTAAAATGATGAAAAAAATTACAGTGAAGGAAATATTCTTGCTTCCTCACCTTTTCTAGTGCAAAAACAGCATTTACAGCAGGAAAATTGTAGTAGATATTTTCTTTTACTGATGTTAACTTTATGTTCTTAAAACATTTAATTTAATTTCTTTATTAATGACTTTCAAGAACTCTGCGTGATGGACATTATGAGACAAAGAATTTAGTGAATTTGGGGATATTTTACTCAGAACAATGTCCTCTGAGCAGAAGCTGTTTTAGGCAAAGTAATCTTGGACTCAGTATTACTGACAAAAAGAATAGCCAATAGAAGCCCTCATTTCAGGACACATTAACAGCATTGGTTTATCAAATGCAAGCAGTATATAACTTATTCCATCTAATACTTCATATAGAGATATAACTTATTCCATCTTCTATTTCATGTAGAGATATAACTTATTCCATCTTCTACTTCATATCAAGCTCTGCAGAGCAGAGAATACCATGCTTTACATCACATTTCTAATTCTTGATTACTGGCAGACACTGAAAGGGATATTTATTTCTCCACTCTGAGCTACCAGTACAATACAAATGGGTTACAGCAAAAAGACAGGTTCCCCTGGAGCAGGTGTTAACCCTTGATTTCAAATGAATCACTATACCTTGTTCCAGCTGGAATATGACCAAGTACATTTACAGTCTAAATTTGAATATACAGAGGTAGCCTACCTCTGCACCAATCCATTTGATTCTGCTGCAGGATTGCATAGTTTACATTATCTCTGTTTAAATGCATGCTTGATAATGCTCAAATGTATAAATAAATCTGTGAAGATCTCAATTAAGATTCATGGCTTTCCAACAATATTATGAGTGAATGTTTTCATATATCATATACAATGTAAAGGGGAGCCTGAAACTGGCTTTCATTGTAAGTAGTATATTGGGTGTTTTCCTTTAATCAAACTCAGATGTGACCAAGTGAAAACCCATAAAAAGGAAGCTAGTTGGGCCTGGGCTCATTGAAATGGATGATGTGAATTCTCCTGTATTCTTTGTAGAATCATAAAACAATTGGGAAGGGGGGTCACCTAGAGCAGGCTGATATTAGCTGTGTCCAGTCTGGCCTTGAATATTTCCAAGGATGGCAACTTTACAACCTCCGAGACCTGTCCCAGTGTCCCTAAGTAAAACCTTTTTCTGTTTAAACAATTTCCAGTATTTTAGGTTGTGTCCATTGCCTCATCCTTTCACTGGGTACCACTGAGACCAGCTCAGACTCTACATCCTCCCATCAGATACTTCTCCAGGCTGAACAATCATAGAACTTTCAGCC
>WEIV01022145.1:4101-15745 GCA_013390005.1 Calyptomena viridis
GCATTTACTGCTGACTTCAGTGGCAAGACAGTGAAAACTTTCCACACTAGGCTCATATTTGAAGAATAAAAGTTCTTTTGTTAGGCACATATTGTTCTAAATGCTTAATCAGAATATGAAAACCTACTGTTTCTAATCTTGATTTTAAGCCTACTTTGAATTTTAGGAGGTAGAATGAGCCTGTGTTTGTGTCTACATTGAATGGGCAAAGTAGCAGGTTAAAAATGGGGCTTAGGGAAATCTAGAAGAACTCTAGAGCTGAAATGCAGCCTTTAGCTGACTCTGCTATTTATCTTAAAGACTTAAGTAACTGCTTTGTAAAAGGGAAGGCCGTGCTATATCACGCTTCAAAATTTCCACCTCCCCACATATTCACACAAAGTGATTGGAGACTCACTCAACATTGCCATCTGCGAAAGTGGCAAGGTTTTATGGATAGTATTAGTGCCGGAAAACAAACCACAAATGTACTGTGCACAGTAATGTAGATCTTGATCCTCACAGAAAAAAATAATCTGATTTAATCTCAATTATGGCTCTGGTTTGTCACTGAAAAACTGAAATAAAAATATATTCACAAGCATGTAATTACAGAGCTGAGAATGAACACAACCTCCATGTCATTTTTCAGTACCAGCAGAAGGAAGATAATTGGTATATTTCACAGGTGCTTTGTGAAATGCGAAAAGTTACTGTTTGTTTTACTATCCCAAGTTCAGTAAAAGCTTTTCTTAACTAATCTATAATAAATCTCAAAATTTATGTTGTTATTCACACTGGTCAATGACTACTCATTTACTGTCCAGAATTATGTGATATCTTTAAAAAAAGTAAGTAGTGCCTGTCCCAGTTTAGGACTACAACCTAGGTAATGTAATAGTATGTCAGAGGCAACAATTTCAGTGCTGTAGTATTTCCATTATAAAATAATTATATGTATTTTTGTTTGGAATCCAGGAGCATAACTTGTACAAGGTATCCCAGTTTCTAGAAATAATAGACTGGGCTATGGGAAAGTTTCATATTGAACAAAGACTTCAGATTCAGATTATATCCCTCTACATTCTATTTTGCTTTAATGTAATTCAGAGAAATAACATTAGGTTTCTATCTAAACAATGTTTGTCAAGGACACTTAATATAAAAATATATACAATGGGAAAGAAAAATATTGTTATCAGAATTTCTAAGGACTAGATGATTAATACAAAACTTTTAGGGGAGATATGTTATTCAGTAGATTATAATGGTTGCATTTATTCCTGTCTTTTCACATGTCTGAAGGAGATCACACAATACATAATCTTGCAGAAAGCAGTGTTTACAATGACGTACATTTTCTTCCTGAACTCCTTTTATACTGCACTGACAATTTCTCCTTTAAACAGAATAGATTTCTTCATATCTACAGCCACTAGAATTACTCTCTGATATTATGATAAATGTTATTTTTATTATAGTTGAGCGTATACTACTATAGAAATCCCTCTACACAGGTAGAAAGGTTGCTTATCACATAGTATGTGGAAAAGATTCAGACTGACCTCTTTCAATGCAGTTTCAGCAAAATTTTTAAAGTTGATAAGTCAAACCTGTAAAATTTGGCTAAATGTCTTAGTAAATTTCAGAGCAAATTTATATCTTGAATACTCTCAACCTTCTATCTCAATAGATATATGAGTTTCTTCTATATTTATGGGGAGTTATCTACTGAGATTAATGCGAGTGATTCAATCTATTTTTCATGAACTGTTGCAGAATGACCCACGCTATTGACTACAACCATGGAATGTAAACATGGATATACATTGAGTACATTAGGGAAATATGAGTTTGAAAAAAAAAAAGATAAATTAATGCTCAAGATGAACTCTCAGTGAAGCTTAGCTACACCTGACATGAACTCAGTATTAC
This sequence comes from Calyptomena viridis, assembly GCA_013390005.1. NCBI lineage: Eukaryota > Metazoa > Chordata > Aves > Passeriformes > Eurylaimidae > Calyptomena > Calyptomena viridis. The sequence goes on from WEIV01022145.1 coordinate 6,016, forward strand.
TATAAAATAAGAACAATGCTGTAAGTGCAGACTCTTGGCTGCCTGTAAATTGCTATTTCTTGGTAATATTACGTTTCCTAAGTGACACAGCAAAGCCTTGGAACATTTGCCAGCATGTCACTAGATCTGCTTGTTAGTGACAGGCAGAACTCAGTAACAGGTGAAAAAGCTCACATAAATGTGGTTATGGGGTAGATATTCTTTACAACTCTGCATAGCCCCAAAGCACAGAGAACAGATGGAGGAGAAAAGACCATAGCTTTACACTCCAGCATCTCAGTGAGACACAACTGTCTGGTGAAGAGCTTGTGTTCCCTTCAAAGGATCCCAGCAGGAAGCTTTGCCTAAGTGAGGGAATTTAGTCAGTGGTAGTGTCAACTATAGAGCTGATGATGAATTTTTCTGGGAAACATATTTTAAAAAACTCACCAATTCATCAAAACAGAAACTCTCTGTGAAAGAACTGCTCTTGATGGTTTTCTGATATAAAAATGAAAGAGGAAATGAACTCATCCTTGGCATTGAATTCCATTTTCTAAGCAATGCATGTTATGTCAAAATGGCTTTTCCATTGAAAATTTAAGATATAATTTTAAAATGTTTAATATCTTCCAAATATTGAAAAAAATTTGACTATTCTTTTTTTAATTCAACTCTTTATAACTCTTTTACACATATGACCCTGGGTTTCATAAATCAAGATTTTAAAATGGCAGAAAAAAACATTTCCATTAAAATAGTAGTGAAATGTCATTTCTTAGCTATCTCTTCTTAAGGGACTTGACAATCTAAAAGAGTTTTATTTGAATTTTACTGTTGGACAACGGAAGTTCTGCATTGGCATTTTTACTAACAAAGAACTTGGCCCCTAATTCTAGCCCTTCATTATTACCAAAGAAAGACCAACTCTCACATTTAACAGTGTAAATCTCTGAAGAATACCTTATTCCTTAGCTTGATCAAGGATTTATTTGTCTAAATTGTTACCTGACCCTAAAAAATCTAGGTACAAGTCTTGATCAACCATTTGAATAACTATTTTTACTGATATTTATCTCAGTTTTCTTTCCTCCTACTTAGTAGAAAATAATGGTAGAAAAATCCCAAATGTGCCACAAATAGAAATCCTACAGCAAGAGTACAAAAGGCTGTGAACTAGAAGCAGTGAGTGTAGAAAATTCTCTTCTAAAATTTCCTAATTATCACACTCTTCAGCTTCCCAATAACTCTCTATGCTCAAGAGTAATAATATGGATAGACTTCTAAGAATAAACATGTGATTAACAAGTCACTTTAGTAAGTGATACAGCTTTTTTACTTGAGGTAAACGGTGGTAAATTAGTTGTTTTATCATTTTGTCTTTGGGGAGCTTACAGTGAGATGAAAGGTTAAAAATAATTTAAAAAATTACAAAGGCATATGCCAAATACTAAAGACATGATTAATGATACACAAACAGAAAAAATTGTTTCACTTCACTTTTTTCCAAATATTTTAGAACCACTAATGAGTATTGTATATTTCATATTTACTGAAAATTATTCCTTCTGAGACTCAAGCTGTCAACAATGATTTCTGTTTAGTAGAGGCAATACAATGCAGTAGCTGTTGTAGCTTAACGTGTTTTTCCAAGTGTGGAAATGTCATATTTAATGACACAAAAAGGCCAGAAATGCTGAATAAGTTGAAGTAAAAAATTATGCATTCAGCTGATTAATTAAAGGGTAGACTACATGTATCTGTATAAAATCACACCTTTGAATAGTTGTGTCTTTGACATTCTGAACACAAGCCTGTATTTGCTTTGTGTGAAGAGTAGAAAATCCTGGGAAGTATATATTGTTTACCATCGTATTAATCCCAAATATTTTCATGGTCTATTTCTCATACTGGCTTATTTTTTCTTGGTTTCAGCAGGTCAGGGTGCCAATTCAATAATCACTGGTGTTTTGAATCAGTGTTCTGATGTAATTTATTTAAGACTGGACAATATTTTCTCTCATTGCCTGTTTTTTTCTCAATATATTTCTTAGCCATTGCATCCTCCTATGAGGGAAAAAAACTGAGTCATGTCTGATACCTGTAGAAAGCAGAAAGAACTTGCCAAGGAGATGCTGTGTGTGCTTTCCAGAACTTTTAGTGCTTTGGGAGGAAAGAGTGTAACATGATCAAGGGTAAACACAATAATGATAACAGTTTTGCCGTGGCTGCTGGCGCTAAGGTATTGATTCTGTGCTACCAGGACTATTTGAAGTCACCTATGAGCATTCAGAAAGGAAAAAAACCTGAGCAATTATTGACAGCTTTCACCAGGCGAACAATGTGTGGTGGCAAAGACATGAAGAAGTGGTCTTTCTCCGTTATTTGGGTGTCAGACAGTAACCTGACACAGGAGCCAGTACTGCCGCCTTCATTTAATGCCCTTCAGATTTCATGAAATGTGATAAATAATTGAGAAACTGTGTTAGCCTAAAAAGTTAACTCTTTCTATACATTTTTCCATTGACTCTTTCATTCAAAACTACAATGAAATTCAGTCTTTGCAACTGCCTTACACAGGAGTTGTACAAACCCTTTGAATGCCTTTTGAGAGAAAGTACTGTTCGAAAAGATGCTGTCAAGAGTCTCTCCCAAGACTAAATTATATGCAAGATAACTCTCTTTTCCAGAGTTCATCTTATAGAGAAGCTTAGGAGTTCTGAAAGGGATTAGGATACTTGACTTGTTTATGTTAATAAAGTTCTTTTTACTGCTTCAAGTATAAATTTAACTGTCAAGCATACACCTATAATTTTACATTTCTTAGCAAATGTTTTGTCAGTAGATCTTGAGATTTTATTTATGAACTACTTTCCACAGAGGAGTTAAATCTAACTGATATGCCCTGCCTCTCAGGATGCCATTAACTCTGTGACACTTCACAGCCTTTGTTAATCAAGATTGCTTTAGTTGACTTTTGCTAAAACAGAGGCAAATACAGCCTTCCTTGTCAGTACAAGCTCAAGGTACCCAGTTTTACATTTTCTTGCGTAGAAGCTGGTTTGGAAACTTCACATATTTAAAAATTTCATCTTTTTAAATTTCTCCTCTACTTTTTCCAGTGTATTCCAGGTACAGTTTGCCCCCTAGTCAAACTTGGAAGCTTTTCTGTACAGCTGTATAGCTGTTTCAGTAAAGCAGTTACTGAAACAGAAAAGTTGCGCTCAACTTGATTTTCACTATCTTCTATTCTATTTTCAAAATAATAGCACCTAAAATAGCAAATCTCCATTAAATATGAAAATGTGGTACTTAACATAAACTTGTTCCTCTGGTAGCAAAATCTAGCTACTGTGGAAATTATTGCATTACCTTCATGCTTTCCAGACTGTCAGCTAGTTGTGACTTGGCAGCATGTTTGCCAATGTCCAGACATCTAAGTTGCATTCTGGCAATACTCACATCTCTGTCCTAATCCAGGCAAAGATCCCAGAAAGAATATCTTTTAGTAGGCAACTACATTTTATAAAGAAAATCTGTGCAATCCTTTGACAATTTATATTCCAAGAAGTAAATTAAATTAGATGGTTACTAAAACTAAATATCTCCATTTCTTCAATCATATGTAGATACTTATTAACCAAGAAAGGTAGATTTACATGGTTCAAGACATGTTCTGCATAGAGCTTGTTCCTGGCTTCAGTGGATGCTAATATATGAGAATAAGCTAGACACAAGGCAAACAAGAACCTCGCTATTATTCCTCAGTGTTTACAAGTCATCCCAACAAGCTTTGTGATTTTTCAAAGCAAGGCTTGATCTGACTTCTAAATCTATATTCAAACATTCATGCTTTGTTCCAAATTGTATTGTCTATGTTCTTGGACTATATAACTTATTATAGCATTACAGCTCACGAATGGGTTTTACAGACATTCTAAGTCAACACTACAGAAAACAACTACACAGGATTACAAGGTTACAAAATAGCCTTGTAGCTACTAAGGGAACCCCTTCTTTAATAAACGTAATTAAATTGCTCAAAATGCCATTACTAATGGTCAGTCTCAGTGAGGGCAAATCCAGCACCTGGAGAAAGGAAAGATGAAACTTCTACTTTTACCCTCTGTCAGAAGCCAATTACTTGCTTTTAGATACCACTGAGATTGATCTTGTTATCTGTCATGTCACCTGCATCACTTTTTGTTTCCCTTTTATCCAAATGTGGAGCAACTCCAGCATTCAGGCTCTCCTCCTTCCAACTTTCTTTAACTGTTGCTGTTGCTTCATCTCACTGGAGGAACCTCACCAGCCTCCTGACTCTGGTATCAATCTGATGTTTAGATAGTCTCCTTTCCAAACCCATAGGAAGGAAGAGAGGCTTTCATTCTTTTATAAATATACAGTTATGGAAAATAGGACTATTTTGCTTCTCTGTCTAAAACTGGAAAACATGCTGTTTGCTCCTCCCAGTTGAGACAAGTAGTGACAGACAAGATAAATATACTTTTAAATAAGTGTAAGTAAATTAGTGTTATTTTTTTTCCAAGGTAAACAAATTTCTTCTAATAAGAGAACAAACAAGTAATAGTTTCAGTAGTTTCTGCTCCTTCAGTGCCAAAAGCTACCAGCCCCAGAGCGGCTCCTGTCAGCCTCAGGACAACTCTTGCCAGCTCCAGGGTGCCTCCTGTGTAGCTGACTGTCCTCCAGGGTCCCAGGGCCTTTTCTGCACGGCTGCTACCCAGGCAGGCTATATCTAGCCTGCAATCCTACCCAGGTAGTCTGGAGACAGGGCTTGGCATTTCTGTGTGCTGAACTGAGCAAGGCCTATTCCATCGACATGACCCAGTTCCTCTGGATGTCAGCCCTGCTCTCCAGTGACCAGTTTCTCCTATGACTGAACATTACCTTGTCAACTAGACTATGGCACTTAGTGCCACATCGAGTCTTTCCTTAAACACCTCCAGGGATGGTAACTCCTCCATTTCCTTAGGTAGCCTATTGCAATGTCTGATCATGCTTTCTGTGAGGAAATTCTTCCTAATGCCCAACCTAAACTTCCTTGGTGCACCTCAAAACTATATCTTCTTGTTCTGTTGCTTGTTGCCTTGTTTCTGTATAAATGAGATTCGCAGAATAGGGGTTTTGCTTAAGTAAGAGGGAAAATAAGATCACAGAAAAGCAAAATGATGAAGAAATTAGATTGTGACCTGCAAAAGGAAACATTCTGTGAAATTTAGTTCCAAATTTAAATTACAGCCAATCCTTTCAAATAATACTAAAGTCGGTTCTCAAAGTACTAGACTCTAGAAGCATTTCCAATTAAAAAATAAACAGCAGGAAAAGACTTGAAGAATATTGATTGTACCAACAACCATACACTTATCAGCCATAAATGTAACTTCTCATTCTTCAGAGAACAAGCTTTGTGCTAACTGAAAGGAATAAGGAAGAAACATTTTACAAGCTTATTGGCACACTTGTCCTGTGCAAAGGATTTCTTTAAAATATGTCCGAAGCATCAACTACTAACCAGTATCAAAGATACTGCAGAGACAATTCCTAATTGCTACCACGATCTCAACATATTGGCATATGAACTGAGTGTGGACATGCCAAACAATTATGTCAAACCATATCACAGAAGAAGAGAGACAGACAGAAACTGTATGCATTGAGATAAAAACAGTTGCTTTACTACTGTATTATTACAGTTACACAGTAATTTATTAGTAAAAGCTGTAAAGGTGAAATCAGTGAAGCATGAACACGGCGGTACAGCAAAAATAGGTCTGCATGGTAGCAATCAGTGCTACACGCAGAGCACAGGGCAAGAAAGGCAGCACAGCAGCAGCAAAACTGTTTAACATAACACTGAGTCAGGCTGGGAGAGTCGCGGTCTGGAGACATGGCAGGGAAAATGGGATACAGCAAGCAGGGAAGGCTGAGGCAGTGCTGACTGCTGAGCATCTGGCAATTATTTAATACTTCAAGATAGATATTCACAGATCTAAGAATCAAGGTATTTAAAAGTTGATAGAAAGCATATCAACTGAAGCTATTTGAAATTGAACATAGTGATCATAAAATGGACAATCAAAATATATATGGCATTCCTAAACTATAAACTGTCCATGCTGTAAAATGCAGTAGGAAATCATTTATATTTTAAAATTCAGCTTTATGTGGAAAAAAATGAGCTGTAGACAAGGATCCTCTGACTGAACAAACCTGTGATTTTTGTTAAGTTTTGTTTTTGGGTGGGATGTGGATGGGTACAGGTTTTGTTGGATTTTGTTGGGGTTTTTTTACATACAGTGTTTTGAAGCAAATGTATTTTAATTCTATAAATGTGTGAATGATCACTGGCATATTACATATTAACAGCAAAGTCAATTAGTTTGGTAAATTTCTGACAAATTTATTCATAATGGTTGCACAGTTCTTTTGAATAGGATGGACAAGGAAGAAAACTGAAGGTCTTGAGAACATAGAGGAATTACGAAGCAAAAAGTTCATGTATAATTTGGTTATGGATAATTTTCATATGTAGGCTGTTTTCATACAGCACCTTCCAAATTAAGGATTTTCTTTAAGTTTCTGTCTTTGTTCTTTGAGGCTAAGATTTTAATGTCTACAACTGCAATTATTACTTTCACCAAAAGTTTATTTTGTGAATATTAAAGTATGAGGGTTTTTTTCTATCATACTGAACTTTTTACTCCAGTAGCCAAAGATTTATATAAAATCAATCCTGTACAGAATATCCTTTTTTTCCCAAAGTAAAACCATATTACATTTTTCCATGAATCCTCAAAAATTTTTTTGGACTCTTGTATCTGAAAGAAGTAGCAAAGTATTTATTGATTCATATTGATTTCATCAATGACAAGAGTAATCTTCTCTCAGTCATGCTTCATTTCATAGAAGGTCCCCAACTTCCAGCAAGTCTCTTTGTGCATGAAAAGTCTGTTGAAGGCTTTGTGTTTACATGAAAATGAACAATTTACATATTTATTGCCTGTGATTTGTGTGCTAGCTGAACCATCAGCAATGTTCATAGAATGCTATGTGAACTGAAAGGGGAGTGATTCATGTGGCTGTGAATGAGACCAAAAGGGCAAAGAACAAGTAGAAGCATAAAGAGATTAGCAGCTGAATATTGTTCTGAAGAGGAAAGAATGAGTCTGTATGCAGAAAGACTATGAGCAAAAAAGTGTATTGCAAAGTCTATCTATCATATTTCTAAGGTTCTTATCACAATGTCACCTAATTACCATATATATAAAATAATTTATCTCCCTGGATTTCATCTCCATGATTCTACAATTTCTCTTCATCTAGAGTTCCTGAATAGAACAGAAGCCATTAAATTTTTAAAGATATGTATAATATCAACATCCGTCTTTTATCGGGAAATGGTGTTTTAACTGTGCCAGTCACACAATTGTATACAGTCCCAAATAAACAGAAAACAGTATCAGCTACATCATATACTGATTCCCACTTACGTAATCATATTTACATTAGTAACTGATTTAATCTGATTGAAGGAAGTCACAGAGATTTATACACATTTGTAGAATTCAATCCAAAGATAGAGTAGGCCATCAGATTTTTGTTGTCTTTGAATGCAGAGAAATGGAACATACCAAAGTTCAGTAAATGAACTTCAATACATAATCTAAGGTAACTTTCACCTACCTCTAATTTATAACATAGTAGAAGAAAAGATACAAATTATTTGCTTTTGAGTGGAGAGTGTAAGAGAATGTGACAGTATGAGTTATGTCTTTTGGTATTTTGTCTTCCATTGTGTATCTTTTTTTTAAATTAGTGACCCATAGATATAGGTTGTCAATGGCAGGATTCTTTCATATCCCCAAATGCATTTGCACTGGACCCTGCTGGGGTTAGAAATCTGGAGCAGGTAGATTTCAAATCTTATACCATACATTATCATAAATAAATAAATAAGATCTATTTATTTCATGTGATGTGCAATTACATGATTCAAGTTGTTGCTGCTAGATGTTGCAGATTAGAGAATTTGTAGAAACTTTTTTTTGTCAGATAACCCAAATAAAGCTGTTATGCTTTATCCCCTGTCAAAATGCTTGATATGATTTTGTAAGGGTTTTAATTCTGACTTCTTTGGCCTTTGGTTGTCACTATAAACAAACTTGTGATACCAAAGCCAGTGCAGGTTTGACACCCTTTTCTATGAAATGAGACTGAATTTTCTTATGATCACAAGACACCAGAGCTTGTTAGAAGCAAGCAATTCAGGCAATAATTGAAGCCTTGCTCCCAGCAGGAAAAACAAAGTAGACATTTCACGAAGATAACAATAAAAGCCATCTCATGTACAGATAGAAAATGGGAGCTGTCTCACCATGAAGATTTCTTAAACTGCCCTGACTGTCGGTGCACATGAGGACAATAAATGCTTACATGTATGAAACTCGTTTGTCCTGTATATTAGACACAATACAATCCACACATCATAAATGTTATCACCCTGTGCGATAACCACTTTATATATTTACTGATTCCTATTCCTCTTTTACAGCAGGGATTTGTTTCAGATAACTCTCCTTTGTGCCATGTGCAGGACTGACAAGGTGCGTACACAGTGTGCACCGTCAATTCTTGTTGAAAGTTCATTCATTTTGCCAGATTGATAATGATTGTACTTTATCATTTGGCACAAAAGACTTGTATTTAAAAAGCATATTAGCTTACCGGGCACTCATTTATAAAAATTGCATTGTTAGGAGTTCTGCTGGTGACTTCACCATGGCAGACTCCTTTGAAGTGCAGACTTTCTTTTAGCATGTTTGCACTTTTAAATGGACATATCACCAGCCTCTGCTTACATTTTGCTTCACGTATCTCCTGGGGTGGGTAGTCATAGTGGTAAATATTAGCACTAATAAGCTGGTAGGCTGCAGATGTGTGTATGTGTGTGTGTTGGGGGAGGCAGGCTGGTGATGGTAGAGATGTATGTTTGATAGTTTTTTTACTGTCTGCTCTTAACAAAGAGTATAATTCTGCTCTCTCTACTGGTATGGTCCATAACCAAGAAGCTCAGAAAAATTAGTGAAAAATTCTACAAACACGTATAACGTACATCTGGACTAAAAGTGGAAGGTTGTCAAGTTTACCTCAGACACCTTTTGTTCTAGAAAATATTTCAGCTTGATTATGGAATATCAGGTGTAGATTAATTATTTTGGCTAAATTTTTAAATTTGTTATAGTATGTCATAAATGTGATAGTCTCTATTAGCTGTTTACCTGGCTCTCATTAGCAGCATCTGAGAACATTTCAGGCATTTCTGAAAGGTGCTATTTAACTTCCTTAAGAATTGGGGGATTTGAGTAGCAGGAGGTTAATCTCTACATTTTTAAATATTTGCAGGATGTCTGCTTCAGATGCAGAAGCAGATCAGACTCAGATGTCACAGTGAAGACATCCTAAACTAGTTAAACACAAAAAAGTAGTTTCACAGGAACTTGACAGTGTCGTCTTTCCAGCTCTGGAAAAAAAAAGCATAGGAAATTTCATCCGAGATCATATATGTTGTGCCTGAGCAAATGTTCTTGAGGAATAGGATTTATTACCTTGAACAGAGGATTTCGCAAGCATGGTTTTGTTGCTTTTAGACCTGATGTGTTCAGCAGCAGCTGTCCAAGTCCTCAGCACTTTTAATTCCTCATTTGCAAATTTTGCGTTTAGTGTAAACATT
>WEIV01022203.1:392-29395 GCA_013390005.1 Calyptomena viridis
CAGGGAAGCTGCAGGGATGGGCTTCTCATTGCAGGTGCGGGAGCTGGAAGGGGAGGTTGATGCTGAGCAGAAGCGCAGCGCTGAGGCCGTGAAGGGTGTGCGCAAGTACGAGAGGAGGGTGAAGGAACTCACCTACCAGGTACGGCTGGAGGCTGTTTTGTGTTGACACCTCTTCTTCCAGGATGCCGAAATGTAGCCCTTAAAGATTTCTCTCTCTCTTGAGTCATGCACATAATAAGGACAAGACTGAAAACACCAGAAGAATTTATCTTTCTGGTCATGTTAGGAAGATGGATCTTATCACTTCTTTCTTACTGGCCAGCAATTGTCAGTTAGGAATGTTACTCTGTTTCATGTAGAGAAGGGTCAAAGAGGTGCCTTTCTTTCTCGGCTCTTGTCTCTTTAGTCTGAGGAAGACCGCAAGAATGTTCTCAGGCTGCAGGATCTGGTGGACAAGCTGCAAATGAAGGTGAAATCCTACAAGAGACAAGCTGAGGAGGCTGTAAGTATTGATGTGTGCAGTCAGTCTTCATCCAGGTGAATGTGGAATTCTATGTTGGTGTTTTCCCCTGTGTAACCATGTTTAAACCCGGGGCAACATTGTGGGAGTAGGTCTTTGCTTCCTTTCACTTTCTTTATACCTAGAAAAAAAAAATCACCTATGAAAATTTTAATATATAATTTTATAGTGATAAATAACTGGAAAATTATTTAATGGAAATAACTGTAATTATACATAATTAGTTAAAAACTCCAAAGTCCATTAGCACTTCATATCCAGAGCTGGGTTCTTGGTATGTCTTTTTAGCCATCTAAACATTTAGCATTTAAGCTATTTCCTTGGATTCCCCCTAGAAGTATTAGAGAGAATTACTTACTAACTCATAGTCTTCCATTACTAAAAGGGGAAATGCCACATCATGTGCAGCACAGTGTTACAGGAGGACTATTATTAAACATTCTAAAGCCTATTTTATGTTTCTTCTTCTCTCCAGGAGGAGCTGTCCAATGTCAACCTCTCCAAGTTCCGCAAGATCCAGCATGAGCTGGAGGAAGCTGAGGAACGGGCTGACATTGCAGAGTCACAGGTCAACAAGCTCCGAGTGAAGAGTCGGGAGTTTCATAAGAAGGTAGAAGAGGAGGAATGAGGCTCCCAAGGATAAAAAGTGACCTAAGACATGCATAAAATGTAAACCTCTGTGTTGCTTTCTTCGGTAATTATCATTTATGTGTAGTTAATAAAAACAGTAGTGACCTTTGCAAATGAAGAGTGACTAGCATGCTTTATTTATTTATTCTGGCATTCATTACTTTTGGAGTACGTGTACATGGTTCGTCTTCGCTTTTAAAAGTATATCAAACAGCATTATGTTTTTACATTCATATTTTTTTAGAATGCATGAATTATAGTAACAATTATATGGATTTATTATTTCTCTTGCAATAAGAAGTATGCATTTTATTTGATGGACTAAAACTACATTCTTTCAAGTTATTTTGATCAATTCTTTTGGGAAAAAAAAAAGAAATAAAAGGAAATAAGATTCCTGAAGCATTTAACGTACACACACGTATATATAAAAGTATGTCTATACATGTATATATAATTTTTGCTAATTGAAAAATATTGCTTATTTGGTTAGGGTTAATGGTATGGGTAACTCAAATTTCACTCCAAGTATTGACAAGCAGTCCAACCAATGTGGTGAGATAGTGGCATGAAGAGATATTCTCACTCACTGTGCTCCTACAAAAAGCCACAGTTAAAAGACTATGGAAGAAAGAATAGCTAAGGCTCCAGACTTTGTTTATAATTTAAGTCAAGCCTTCCCTTGTCTTTCTAGGCTCAACCCTTCCACTCTGTCCACAGCCTGACTCTCCTGCCTGCTTATTATCGTTCTCAACATAGTGAGCCCATTCCTTTTCCTAAAAACAGCCCACAATATAATATTTTTCATTGAGCTGAACTAGATATTCAACACTGACATGTTGATTAAAAATGTACTGTAAAGTACAACATTGGTTGAGTAAGGTGTTTAATTACTGATCACCCTTACAGATGGATAAGTAAATTAGAATTGGTTTGGGAATACATTCTATGTGTCTAAGTGCCTGGTAAATTAGAAGTGAAGCTGGGTAGAGACTCCTGTGACTGATAAATTTGTTTTTGCCAAGGCACAGTGTGAGACTGACTTGGTTGGTATTTTTGGCATATGTGTCAAGCTTTAGCAGCTACCTTAAACTTGCTGTTTATTTCAAGCATGTGCTAAACATCTTTGACCATCCCACCAGAATTGTCAATCCCTAGCTGACCTTCATATGTCTGTTTTTCACATCTTCTCTAATCTACCAGTCAGCCTTCAAGTGCTGTAAAACCACTGCTTTAAAATGCTAAGAGTTCTTAATAAAACATGTAAATAACATTTGAACAGCAGACAACAGTTGGAGTTAGGAAGGGACACTACTCCATTCACTTTAGATAGTTCAAGATCTACCATAGCTGAGCATCTCTGAGGCTTTCAGTGCTCCCTTGAACTCTTTGGATTATTTGTATGAGCAGCACCGTCTTCCCTGTGACTCTGGTAACACTAAACACAACCCCACTGCATGGCCCATTGCAGGATGTGTCACTGTACTTCCATGGGTCCTGCTCCTCCAAGGGCTCATCAAATACCTCCAGTAACACAACATGGTTTTTGGAACCAGCTGCATTTCAGAAAGGGGGCAGGGTGAACAAGGAACTGAACTTGACCTGAGCAGGAAAAGCCTCCTTTCTGCTCTTATACCACACTTTGTCTCCCCCTCCATCAATGGGTTTTGTGCTGTTCCAGAACCCCTGTGTGGACAGATCCTGGCTGGAAATGTGGCACCACAACACTCCTGCTCACTACACAGACCATAATCCAGGGGGAAATGCTCCTGGAGCCAGCTTCAGGAGCTGCTGGGACCCTCTGACAACAAGGCAGAAGAAGAACTTTGTTCTGCTAATGCACTTACTCATTTGTCTGTGCCCGGTCAGAGATAATTTTTATTTCCCCACGTAGCTGCTTACCTACAATCCAGGTCCTCTACTGCAAAACCAGGGGATGGGAGGGGTGCAGTAGGAGCTGGAGGGGAGCAGAGGGAGCCGGTGGCTGTTGGGCACAGCAGGATTGGTGGGAAGCTCCGTCAGTGCCTCCTGCCGTCGCTTCCGTGCAGTGACGGGCTCCCCGAGACAAGCCCTGCCAGGGGCAGTGCTGGAAGGAACACGAGTGATTGCCAGCCATGAGCTGTTTTGAAAAGCTCCTTCAATGGTCTGTTCATCTCTCTGGGAATTTCAACAGTTCCCTGTCTCTTTTCACTGTTTTTCAGCCTCAGTCACCCCTTGCTTTGGCCCAACATCTTCCTGAGCTGTGGCCTGGTCTCCTCGCCTGCAGCACAGCTGCCACATGCCCGGGCAGGCTGAGGGCCAGGGGCCTGGCCAGTGTCAGGGCTGTCCCTGTGTCGGGACTGTCCTTGTGTCGGGACTGTCCTTGTGTCAGGGCTGTCCTTGTGACAGGTCTGTCCCTGTGTCAGGGCTGTGCCTGTGGCTGTGGCAGTGTCGCGTTGCCCGTCACACCCCTGGGGCCCACAGGCTGCCCACACTGCAGCCCCTGCCCCCAGATAGGAAAGTATCAGTGAATCAGTAGAGACCCAGACAACTTCTAGAATATACCAAAAATGTGAAGTTGTTGTTTGGTTTTTTGTGAGAATGTATTGTAAGTTAGTCTTTATGCCCTTTCAGTTTGCAGCAGTTTGTTTAGTGAACGTCCACATCAATCACTTGCAATTGCTCTACAGCTGATGTTTATGAGAAAGTTCAATTTATCATTGTTGACTTCTTGGAAAGCTATATTGTTAGCCTAAACTGAACACACTATAAAGGTAAAGTATACTAGTTATGATACAAATGAGAAATTTTTATTGGCATCGTTTTTGCCATTATGCTCAATAACAAAAGTTTGTCCTTTTTGGATGCCTTAAACACTTTCCTTTTGAAGAAGCCACCACCTCTCAACAGGTCTGATAGCTGGCTGAAGAGGCTGCTCAGGTTCCCATTTCACTGCAGCCTCTCTAAAAAAATTTATAGGTTCCTCTCTGCTCAGATAACTGCTGCCTCCCCTTTCTCAAGCAGAAGTGCAGCAATTTTAGTTTCCATAACTGTTACTAGTGCGGACACCCTAAGAATGAATGCAGGCAAAATCAGCAGGAACTGGACATGAGGAGAGAGGAATTTCAGGGATGGATAGAGGTTCAATACTAGGTTTGTGTTTGTTACTCGTGTGGATGAGAACTCAAAAATCTACTTTTAGTTATCTTCATCTCCAAATGAGTTTGTAGGTGACTGATCTGAATGTTTAAGCTCCTAACAGACAATACTATTAGAGTCAAACAAATGTTTTGGGCCACTCTAAAGTAAAAACCACATTAGGACAACTGAGTCATTCTCCAGTCTTTATTACCTCAGGCTCTGATGCCAACAGGATCTCTGAAACCATCTCCCAGGTAGGAGCCTGTGTGTGTATGGTTTGTGTGAAGGGCTATTGCTATATACAGCAGGAGCCTTATACTTGTGCAGGTCATAGGGAAGGAGTTGCACTGGATTTGGTAAACAAAGGAAGGCCCTGAGAGAATATTATAGCTGACAATAAAATGCTAAAATGCCTTTTGTGAGACATTCTGGAAACCTGTGGCTGCTTTCACTCTGCTTGATTGAAAGAAAATTGTTGTATTAAAGCAAAGGAATTTCTGACATTTTTGAGGAGGAAAAACCTGCAATTTTATGAGCTGTTACAATTAATCTAGTTTCATTTTCACTTTTTTCCTTTTACTAATGAGCATAGTAAAATAAATTATATACAAAGCTTAATCCCTCACACACATATGTACACACATACACTCATTTTTTTTTTGACCTTCAGCTTTTACATATCTGCAGTTTGTCCAAGTTTTTCCAATTTAGAAAGTTATAGTTTCAATCTGTCAGCTACAAAGTTTTTTCCAAATTAAGAAGGCTTTCCTCTTAAAATAATGACAAGCAAAAAGCAAAAGCAAGAATACATAACAGATAGAAAAAATTGTTACTTTGCATTGGGAATATAAAGGCAAATAAAGGAAAGGAAAAATATAAGTAAAAACAGATCAACTGGTATGTTAGATGTTGTGGAAGTTTTCTATTTCATGTAATTTTGAAAAATCCTTTGGAAAACTATTTTCCTTTGAATCTTCAAATCTTTTTGAATTATTCTTTTTCTATTTGAAAAAATCTTACAAATCAAGGTTTTTAGACAGCTATAAGCCAGTATTACATATGCCTGTGGGAAAACCATGAGTTTTTCCTTCTCTTTTTTTCCCTCTTTGTAGCCAGTTTTAATCCAGGTCAAAAACTGCATGTACCAGCAAAACGAGACAAGATATAGAGTCACCGAAATATCTGAAACTCACATTGAATTCCAGTTCTCTGACAATATAATTACATTAAAGATGTGAAAGAAGTGCTGCTTTGTACTCAGATGAGGATTTACCTGGTAGGGTTAAATCGTAGGCCTCAGTCGTACTCTTCAGTGGGAATTTACTTCAAATGTGAAGCTCATGTCTGTCAATATTCTCCCCACCCCCAGGATTACAGTGCCATTACAGAGACACAGTCAGCTGAGAGGAGAGGAGGAAGGAATTTCCTCACGTTCTTATCCAGACCTCTGAGTACGAGATGCTGCAAGAGCAGCACAACTGGTACTGTAACAGGAGGCAGTACACTGTAGGACCAGGTGAAGCTGCTAAGATGTGATTCACTTCAGATTTCTTTGTTTGTGATAGGGACTGTAATTTGGCAAGTGAAGACCAATACATGAAAAAGAAAAGAAAAACAAAAAACCATAAACAAAACAATAAATAAATAAACAAAAGAAAAAAACACAAACAAAAAACCCCCCAACAAATCAAGATCTGTTGCATGGGAATGAATTTATTTCTCAGTGAACCAAAGAGTTTCACTGCTCTCTTCACCACTTTGATCCTTGTGAATATAAAATATAAAATATGTGTAACCCTCTTCTTAATCTGGGTGGAGAACATCCCAGGGATCACCACAGAAGACTGGCTTCTTACACAAGCTAGAATGGGGTTCAGTTCCCTCTAACAATAACTCCCTCTCTTCCAGACCAGCATAGAACATGAGTCTCTATTCTGGAGAATGTAAATGTATTAAACCTTTCCCTCCATCTAGCACACTTATCTTGCAAAAGTAGTGCTGAATGCCTACCCTATGTTAAGACAGCACCTATCTCTCCTGATTCCAATGGGATATATTTCTTAAGTTCATTATAGAGGTGCCACACAGTCCTGTTCATATATGTTTCAAACCCTTCAGCTCCAAAAATCAAAATAGGATTTCTCTGCCTTTCTTCTGGAACCTGACTTGGTGACTTCAGTCTTTGAAGCTTTTGTCTTAATGTCGAAGCTAAACCTGTTCTGCACTTTTATTGTTCCTTTTGTCCATGGTGACTTGCTGTTATTCCATTCGAATCACACCTCTATTTACTTCCTCTTCCTTATTCACATACCCTTCCTCATCACTACCTTCAGACTCATTCTTACCCCCTTCACTTGCTTTGGCTTTCATCCATTCTACTACTTTGTCATTTTTATCATCCCCTCATTCTCATTCCTGTGACTTCTGTTCCTTTTCAGATGCTTCCTCTTGCGTTGGGATTTTCTTCCTCTAGCAACCCTGCCTCTCAGTAGGATGCCTTATACTTTTCCACATTCAGGACTGAGCATTTGCAGCAGGCAGGAGCCTGTGCCTTCATCTCTCTATCCTTACGTGTTTCCTACCAGAACACACTGCCTCTTATTCTTCACTTTCGTTGCTTGAGTCAGCATCTTATGGATTAGAGAACCAATGTAGCCTCTTTCATTTACTTTAGCACACCCTCCCACTTCCCCCCCTTCTCGGGCTCTCTTGTCAAACTATTTATAGGACATAGATTCACAGAACTGTTATGTCTAATTATATCCATTCACTTCTAATATGAATGGCAATTCTGCTAAGAGTTAAGATTGCCAAAAATGTTTTGACCTAAGAAAGAGGAGGTGGTGGCTACATATGCAGATCAGACCCTATAAAAGTACCCTGGGATCAGTGTGTCTTGTGCTTCCTCAGAAATCTCTAAGGTAAGAGTTTCAAGGGCTTGAGACTGGGGAGGTGGGGGATGAAGGGAAACTGGGCCTGGATTCCACAAGCACTAGTGCATTCCTACAGATGCTCACATTCATTCAGTGGGGGTCTGCCAGTGCCAGCTGGGATTTTCAGTCTGTTTTCAAGGCATCCATATGTTTTCAGTATATAAATGTTGTCTAGGGTGGAGCAGTAAGAAGGAAGTTAATGGTTTTTAATACTTTCCAGTTTCCAATCTGCAACCCATTCAGCTTGTTTCACAAAAGGTAAGATTTTGATTTATTCACTCTTTAGGGACAGGTAGAGTTGCTGTAAGGCAGGGCTTCTATGCAGCTATGCTGGTAATCCCTGTATTCATTATGTTTATGTCTATTGTATAAATACAGTATGAGAATTGTGCTGGATTGCTGATATATTTGTCACAAGACTTTTAAAGACAGTGATCTTAAAAGTACTGATCACTGCTGTATTGCCTACATTCTCCCCAGGAATCTCCAATAGAGACCAGTTTCCTGGAGAAACCATCCTAAGAAGAGAAACCCCATCAGAAAGTAGTTTCCAATTACTTGATGGGGTTTTTTGTGTTTGCTTCAAACATCAAGGGTCACTGGCACTAGCTATGAAGCAACAGGAAGAGACATATGTATCTAAATAATGCTAGTATTTTCTTTTTTTAACATGGAAGCTTGAGGAATGTGGTTAGAATTTTATGTATCAAAACATCAAAGTGATTAAAGTTTGAGCTTCCTTCTGCCCATGAATTTATTGTATAATTGTGACATAGTTATACAAGCAAATATTTGTAATCACAGGGAACTGAAAACTTAGATAACTGAAAAAAGAGAGATGGAACAGCAACTAAATTAAAAGTTTTAAATATTTGCTCCCAGCAAAATAAATTGTTATTTACTTTTTACATTAATTTATATTGATTTTGTCAAATATTGTCACTAGAATACGTCCTTCAAAATTTTAAAATGTAAACAAATAATCATGTGAGGAATATAACCAGCATACTTGGAATAAGTGCAGGAGAGTTAGCATAGCATTGATTTCAGGAGAAGTCAAAACAGACAAAAGAAAATAATTTAATACTTTAAAAAGTCAATCTACTGACACATTACATACATATATGCTAACATCATGTATACTAACCTACTCTCTATATATTTGATAGTTTTTAATAATACCATAAGGATATTTTGTGATAACAGCTTACAGTGTCTCTAAAATAACACAATATACACAATATACAATATATATGAAATTTACATAATAAAAACCAATATAATAATATATGCTGACATAATATATACTAATACATATAACATGATAATGTTATTCCTCTTAGGAATAGTTAGTATTATTCTCGCTAGGAATCTTGTAAGAAAACGTGAGATATTTTAGGCAATGTTAAAACTGCTGCTGAAAAACTGAGATCATTTTTCAGCCTTATGTAATTATTTTGTGAAATGGTCTCATTTGAGGTATAACACATTAATCAAGTGGAAAAACTTGTACTTAATAACAAAACCATCAGGTTTGTACCCATCAGGAAATTGTACCCATTCATTTGAATTGCTAACACCAATTTGTGTCATGAAGTCTATCTTTGCTGGCTAAGAAGGCAAAGCAATTTTTTTCACATATAAGCAATGAAATATTGAGTTGAATGAGTTTTATAGTGTACAAAAATATTGTTATCATTGTTAAAGTAGTACTTCTGTTAGGCTGGCTGTACTCAAATAATGAGGTTGTTAAATGGTGAAGGGTTCAGAAAAATGTTTAAAAAATATTCTAAGTATTCTAAGTTCACAATATCCTTTCTGCAGTCAAAGTGAAAATGTTCCTCAAGGAAAAGTTTACCAATCCCTTGATTTTGCCCTAGATGTCTGCCAAAGATGAAAGTATTGATACAGAAGTTAACTTCTTGGTTTATTTAGAAAAGCTACTCAAAAATCCAAATTGTAGGTGACAAACACAGATAACTAGGCTAAAAAAAACCCGCAAAATATTTGGACCAGAATCATAGCGTATTTCAGGTTGAAGGGACCTTAAAGACCACCTTCTTCCAACCGCCTGCCACGGACAGGGACACCTTCCACTATCCTAGCTTGCTAAGGATCCTATCCAACCTGCCTTGGACACTTCCAGGGATGGGGCAACCACAGCTTCTCTGGGCAACCTGTGCCAGGGTCTCACTACCCTCATTGTAAAGAATATTCTTGCTAATATCTATTCTAAATGCATCCTATTTCAGTTGGAAGCTGTTTCCCCTTGTCCTGTCACTCCAGGTCCTTGTCCAGATTCCCTCTACAGCTCCTTTGGAGCCCCTTTAGGCACTGGAACTTTAAGGTCTCCCCAGAGCCTTCTCTTCTCCACACTAAAACCCCCCAGCTCTCCCAGTGTGTCTCCAGAGCACAGAGATTCCAGATCTCAGAGCATCTCTGTGTCCTCCTCTGGACTCACTCCAGCAGGTCCTTGTCCTTCTGATGTTTTTGTGGGATCAGAGCTGGAGGCAGCTCTGCAGGTGGGGCCTCACATGAGCAGAGCAGAGGGGCAGTATTCCCCCTTCCCCTGCTGCCCATGCTGTGGGATCAGCCCAGCACACATGGCCAGGGCATGTTCAGCCTCTCATTCACCAGCACCCACAAGTCCTTCTTCCCAGGGCTGCTCTAAATTTGATCATCTCCCAGTCTACCCCGGGTTGGTGCCAGAGTTTGCCTTCAGGATCTCGTACATGGCCTTGTTGAACTTCATGTTGTTTGCACAGGCCCACCTGTCAAGCCTGTCAAGGTCCCTTTGGATGGCCTCCCTTCCCTCCAGCATGATGACTGCTATATACCTAAATTTCAGATTCACAACTGCGTGAAAGTCAAGACAATGCAATCAAGATAATTATTTGGCAATAATAAACAGTTACTGATTTGTTGGGGTTTTTTTAAGTAGTGAACGAATTCAAGATTTTCTGTTATGAAATATAATAATGTGCAGAATTTATTTGTTGGATGTGTGAAATAAGGGAATATCTTTAATAAGAAGTGCTATAAAAAAGTGCATATCCAATGTACTGTGCCTCTTACAGTGTTTTATTGTAAAAAAATCCCATAGTCTGAAAGGTGCTACACAAAAAAGACATGAGAAGTCTTTCGCAATTCCAAAATTGAGAATATCTATTGTGTGCAGGGTTTGGAACTTTGGAAAGAATCTGTTTATTCTGATAATACAACAAATGAAAAAACCAATCCCGAACCAAACCAAATACAAAACACAGAAAGCATTTCTCTGTAAATGCAATTGTCCAGTAAGCCTAAAGGTCTGACTACACAAAAAACATAAATAAAAGACGGGAAATTATTGAACAGAACTCTGAATTAGCAGAAAAAAAAGACATGCAATTCAGTTGATACCTAAAGCAGAGCATTCCATTGTGCTCTAGGAGTGTTTCTTCCATCAGGTACTATTGTAATGTGTACATATTGTAATGTGTACATATTGTAATGTGTACATGGTACTCTACCTTCACAGACAGTGCTACATTTCTCGCAGTGAACAGCAGCCATGTCAACAGACGCTGAGATGGCCATTTTTGGGGAGGCGGCTCCTTACCTCCGAAAGTCAGAGAAGGAGAGAATCGAGGCCCAGAACAAGCCTTTTGATGCCAAGTCATCTGTCTTTGTGGTACATGCAAAGGAATCCTATGTGAAAAGCACAATCCAGAGCAGAGAATCAGGAAAGATCACTGTCAAGACTGAAGGGGGAGAGGTGAGTAAATGCCAAATTTACAAACTGTTTCATTCCCACTCTGGCTCATAGCTGACATGTGTGTACCTTTCTGCCCTCTGACAGACCCTGACCGTGAAGGATGATCAAATCTTCTCCATGAACCCCCCCAAGTACGACAAAATCGAGGACATGGCCATGATGACCCACCTCCACGAACCCGCTGTGCTGTACAACCTCAAAGAGCGTTACGCAGCCTGGATGATCTACGTAAGTGGCAGCAGCAGCAGCAGCTTCCTTTGGGCAGCTGGAGGAACTGCTCTGCCAGGCTCAGGGGAAGCCAGCGTGCTGTCTCCCTTCCTCACAGACCTACTCGGGGCTCTTCTGCGTCACTGTCAACCCCTACAAGTGGCTGCCCGTGTACAACCCGGAGGTGGTGTTGGCCTACCGAGGCAAGAAGCGCCAGGAGGCCCCTCCACACATCTTCTCCATCTCTGACAACGCCTATCAGTTCATGCTGACTGGTGAGTGCTTGACCTCCCTCACAGCACTCTAACCAAAAAGCCCTGCTGATCTCACTGAAGCATGTGACAAGCCAGCTAAAACCACCCAGAGCTGCATAACTGTGAGCTTGATCGAGTTATGTAGCAAATAATTTCACATGAAAGTGACCCAGAAGCATGCATGGACTCACCATAGTGTATTATTTGCACTTTATTTTATGAAGTTCTACACTCTCTCACTGCAAACTCTGTTTGCTACTTTTTTCCACTGATGGAACATTAAGAATTATTTCTCAAAACAATACCCTCTTTTGAATGCAGATATGCAGTTTGATTAGATTTCTTAATGAGAGCTGTGTGAAGGGCAAGTGGATACACAATTTTGTGAAGACCACATGTCTGTGACAGCTCTTTGAGTCCATTTCAGCCTATAATTTCTTAATTTCTACTGTTGGCACCTGGAAGGGAATAGGTATTATTGAACAACTTGGACTACTACCTTTGGACTATGGAGAAGCCTCACATTTGATTTACAGCTTTATTTCTCATTCAGCTTAGTGTTATCCAGCTCAGTTTCTAACTCAGCTCTCATTGTGCCTCTTCCCCAGATCGGGAGAACCAGTCGATCCTGATCACGTACGTACACCCCCTGCTCGGGTCCCTGCGGGGCTGCCCAGGGCCAGGGCACCTCCTGCCTGACCACACACTCTCTGCTTCTCTCCTTGCTTTGACAGCGGAGAATCCGGGGCCGGGAAGACTGTGAACACAAAGCGTGTCATCCAGTACTTTGCAACAATTGCAGCCAGTGGGGACAAGAAGAAGGAGGAACAGACATCAGGCAAAATGCAGGTCAGGCCCCAGCAGTAGAAACCTGAAACTATCAAATTTGTTTAGGAGCTAGATCATGACAAGAAAAATCCTGTTTCAGGGGACACTTGAGGATCAAATCATCAGCGCCAACCCACTGCTGGAGGCCTTTGGAAATGCCAAGACTGTGAGGAACGACAACTCCTCACGCTTTGTGAGTTGCTACCCNTGAGTCAAGGTGAGATCACTGTTCCCAGCATTAACGACCAGGAAGAGCTGATGGCCACGGATGTAAGTCACTCAAGTTTTGTAGGTGAAGTTTTATTTCTCTGACCTTTAACAGCCAGGGTACTTACTCTAATGACTCCATTGGTAGAGTGCCATTGACATCCTGGGCTTCACTGCTGATGAGAAAACAGCCATCTACAAGCTGACAGGGGCTGTCATGCACTACGGGAACCTGAAGTTCAAGCAGAAACAACGAGAGGAACAGGCAGAGCCCGATGGCACTGAAGGTACCAGCACAACACATAGGAAAGCACAGTAGACACAAACGCTCACTAAAATACTGACAGCAATTCAGAGTCAGAATCATTGACACAGCCTGTGCATTTGTGTCCCAACCAGACATATTGTTCTCTGGAGGAGCACGACTCAGTGGAAGCTGCAGATTATTTTGAACAATGCAGAATATTAGGTCCAGTGACTCCTATATAATGCTCCCAATCGTCTGACAGAGTTGGACTCAGGCAGAAGTAAAGCAAGCTTTGCTGATATCTGGAATGGCAGCTTCCCAGATAGCTTCTGACAGAGAACCAGGAGCGACTCTGAAGTAGCAATGAATACTTAGAGTAGGCTACAAATCATTACATGAATATAACCACAGTACACACACATTAAAAGAAAATGGTCTATAAAAGTAAAATAAAACATAATTTCCAATTTTGTTCTTGTTTCACACCTTAATCTTTCTAATGTTAAATTTACATTAAATACTTAGTTGCAAATAACACATAAAATAAAAGGAGCATTAGCATCTCTGTATTTGTCTTATATAATGATGTTTGGCTTTCTCATGTTGAAGAACTCTGTAAATAGTACTTGTGCTTGCTATCAGCTTCACTCTGAGACAGGACAGTCAGCAAACTGGAAAGTGGTGACTTTCCAGACATATGCAGTGCTGTCGTGCTTGTACTTACTGGTCTAGCTGCTGGTAAAATGAGAACTGGGAAAGACTTACAGGTGTGATATTTATCTTTAGGGAGAATATGGTCCCACTATGAAAGTTGTACAAGATATCCTATTCATACTTTTGGCATAATACCTCACTAATCTATCTCTCTCTCCAATGACAGTAGAGTTTCACTGACTACAATTTTCAGTACAGTGCACTATTCTGCTTATTCAGAAATTTTGACTGTTTGATCTGCTATTTCCTTGGTCCTTTGCCCTTTTGTCTGTCTAGCTACTTGTTTCAAAATTTGCATTTTCACTGTAAAGGTATGGGAATAATCTTTACTTTTATGAACAAATTAAATGGGAAAAACAAGCAAACATGACAACATATATGTAGCTTCTGCAGGAATTATTTTGAATTACTGCAAGATGCATCCAGTGAAGAGCTAATATCTGATCCTGCTCTATGCTTGTTTCCTTAGTTGCTGACAAAGCTGCCTACCTGATGGGTCTGAACTCAGCAGACCTGCTCAAGGCCCTCTGCTACCCCCGAGTCAAGGTGGGGAATGAATATGTGACCAAGGGCCAAACTGTGCAGCAGGTAAGAGATAAGTGATGATAGAAAACAAATTACTTGAATTAAAATCTTTGAACTTCCTCTTTTGCTATGGATGGTAACTTTCCTTCAACGTTTTCTTAGGTGTACAATTCAGTGGGTGCCCTGGCAAAATCTGTGTTCGAGAAGATGTTCCTGTGGATGGTTGTTCGCATCAACCAACAGCTGGATACGAAGCAGCCCAGGCAGTACTTCATTGGTGTCCTGGACATTGCTGGCTTTGAGATCTTTGATGTAAGAGAAGAATCTTCATACAGGTTTCGTGGAAGGGGCATTAAGAAAAAATTGCAATAGTTTTGGGTTTAGGGTTGTACTTTATTTTAATTATGGGTTATTTTCATTTACTGGATAACCCTGCCATTCCTGTAGGAATGGCACCCTTGTGGTTCTTATAATATGCAGTATTCCACACGGCTGCAGATTTCTGTAGCTGTCTGTTGTTGCATGCAGAAGTGAAAATTGCATTGAAAACTGAAATGAAAATGTTGAACAGCTAATAAGTAATAGCACAGATAGACTTCAAGGAAGTTAAAATATGCCATCTTGAAGGAAGATTTTGTTAATGCTGAAGCCAGATTCCCTTTGAATGCCTGAAAATAGACTGGCAGTGTATACAAATTCAAACAAATTAAAAGTTGGACTTGGACTATGCTCCACAAATCTTTTTGGAGCTCAGAAATATATTGAGATAGTGCCAGGGTCTGAAAGGGTAGATACATTAGAAGATGGAATATGCCAATTGCATGTCCAGTCTCAGCACTGAAAATTCAAGATTGCAGTCATGGAGACCTTAATGGGTTAGAAATAAAACTACTGGAAGATGGAAAGTGTCCCTGGGATTCAAATTCACAAGTAAATAAATCTTGGCATTCTGCAGTTCAACAGCCTGGAGCAGCTGTGCATCAACTTCACCAATGAGAAGCTGCAACAGTTCTTCAACCACCACATGTTTGTGCTGGAGCAGGAGGAGTACAAGAAGGAGGGAATTGAATGGGAGTTCATTGACTTTGGGATGGACCTGGCTGCCTGCATTGAGCTCATTGAGAAGGTTATTGGCCCCCACATACTTAATAGTTTTCCAGATATAAAATGTTAAAAGAATCTATGTTCCCATTAGACCATGCTTACAGGTGGCACTCACACTTAATGCAGCACAAAGCAGGATTTTTTTCTTATTTCACTGCCTGTGGGATTCTGTCGTGTTGTATATATGATTTACATAGGGAAAAAAATTCAGTCCTAGTCACTACTCTAAAGTTCATACTCAAAGGTGTGTATTTTTTTTATGCATGCTGACTGAGTAAACACACTGAACAACCTCTATTTGCTGTTTTGTTTCATTGGAAGAGCATTTAGGACATGTAAACTCTTCCTTACATCTGAATGCTAGTACTTTCATTTTGCTTTCCATTTTCACCTAACATGTATATAATTTCTACATGCTAGATCTTTGGCACATCACAACTCCAAATCTTATGGGGGAGTTTATTTTTGTATAACTCATGGCAAAGCCACTAACAGAATCTCCTTTCTGGAAAAACATAAGATTACACATTCTCAGGAAGCAGTTTTGTATGATTTTTATTTTCCATTCCTCTCTTACATACATTGACTCTGTTTCTTCCACACTTTCTTCACACGTTGCTATTTCCCCCAGCCCATGGGCATCTTCTCCATCCTGGAAGAGGAGTGCATGTTCCCCAAGGCAACTGACACCTCTTTCAAGAACAAGCTCTATGACCAGCACCTGGGCAAGTCCAACAACTTCCAGAAGCCCAAACCTGGCAAAGGCAAGGCTGAGGCCCACTTCTCCCTGGTGCACTACGCTGGGACAGTGGACTACAACATCACTGGGTGGCTGGAGAAGAACAAGGACCCTCTGAATGAAACCGTTGTGGGGCTGTACCAGAAATCATCCCTCAAGACCCTGGCCTTACTCTTTGCCTCTGTTAGTGGGGCAGAAGCAGGTGATTTCTTTGAAATCAGTTCTACTACAATTTACAGGGAAAACATCTTGTAATAATATTTTACAATAATATTTACATTTCTAAAATTGAAAACCCAAAACCTCATCTACTTTCTGGAACTCAGTCTAATAAATGATATTACAATTCCCCAGAGATCTTAATAGATCTGTCTGGTTTTAAAACCAGACAGCTGTACTACAACATTAACCCAGACTAGCTGAGAAACCAGGTTCTGCAATAGGTGCCATTCCCAAATGCTTCAGAGAATGCAATCAAATAATCAACATGGTGCTAAATTTATGCATACCATTAGATGTAAAGATACATAAATACTGCATTTGGTGTATTGACTAGCTATTTATTTGATTCCTTAGATATCTTCCTATGCAAACTGCTACCTTTTATTTCCTGATTGTGTTTTCTGAACTTCAGCTTGAAGTCACTAGATTTCACTCTTAATAAATCCCATTGTAACTTTAATCACTGTATGCATTTGCAAATATTGATCATATTATTACTTTTATTAGATTTCTTAAGATGAATACACAAGGTTTCCCAGATTTGGTGTGCTTTTGTTGTTTGTTTCTTTCTAAAAAATATATTTTAGAAAGCGGTGGCGGTGGCAAGAAGGGCGGCAAGAAGAAGGGTTCTTCTTTCCAGACAGTCTCGGCTCTTTTCCGGGTATTGTAGAACAATCATTCTAAATGTACCACATTGTGAAAAAAATACAGAAAATTCAGTTCAAAAAATATTTCAATTGATCTAAGATACAAAATCTTTACGTTCAGAAAAGATAAAGGCATGTGCTTCTAATAAACAAGGATTCTCACTGAGTCCTTGGCAGTATTTTTTCAGAACTGCCCAGAAGTTCTATTAAAAAAAAAATGTTCATCATGGTTTTATTGCAGTGTTTTTACTCCATCTAATATTGAGATTCTGTGAGTGACATTTTTAAACCCCTGGCTTTGTTCTTGCTCCTAAGGAAAATTTAAACAAGCTGATGAGCAATTTGCGAAGCACACATCCACATTTTGTGCGATGCCTTATTCCTAATGAAACAAAAACACCTGGTAAGTTGTTGTAGCTCAAAAGTGTGAGATATGTATTCTTTTCTGTGCAGTAATATGAAATACAAATTCATTCTGTGATTTATTAGGTGCCATGGAACATGAGCTCGTGCTGCACCAGCTGCGCTGTAATGGCGTGTTGGAAGGGATCAGGATTTGCAGGAAGGGATTCCCCAGCAGAATCCTCTATGCTGACTTCAAACAGAGGTCAGATTAAATGTCATCCACCCTCCACCATATCCCCAAATGAATAATTTGCATTTCCTAATTTTTTAAGTACTGTGGGTGTTATGGGAGGGGTTCATTGTACCTACATTTAGGTACACAAAAGTCAATTGTGCAAGTTAGTCATCCAGTTTCTTTCTATATCTGATGAGAAAAGCAGATATTTTCAAAGGTCAATTATTTATTCATATTCTGGTATAAGATAAAGTATTTTTAACTAACTAGCCAGCAATGAATTTAACTAGCTTAGACGTAGGCACCTGGAGAGCAAAGTAAGATGACTTTCATCTGTCAGCACAGAAATGTGAATAAAGACACTACAAGTCTTTCTAGACTAACTTGTTGAAAAAACAAATAAAATGAAAGTATCTTGCTTCTTGTTCTGTATCAGCTGTAAAATACTCAGATAGCATGTACTGCCAGTATTTAGGATTGACATTTGCTTCTCCACGCCACATATTTTGTTTCTGCACATAAAATTCTCATTTAGAGATAGGGCATTAGGTAACAGGGCAGGTGAAATATGTCAGCAGTTACCCATTCTGTGTCAAAAATCTCTGAACTAAGGGAAATGCAGTTTTTCCTAAAAACATATGTAGCCATAAAAAAGTGATTTCTATAGAATGGAAGAGTTCAGTTTTATTCACCTCTCTTTCACTCTTGAACATCCTTCAGAGAATCTTAACAATGGCATGAGTTTGATTGAGCTTTCAAGAATCTGACCTTCTCCATATTCTATTTCCTGCCATAGATACAAGGTGCTTAATGCCAGTGCTATCCCAGAGGGACAGTTCATCGACAGCAAGAAGGCTTCAGAGAAGCTCCTTGGGTCAATCGATGTGGACCACACCCAGTACAAATTTGGACACACCAAGGTACAAACCCCCCATTCTCTCACTCACCCTGTGCCTGTGCTTTGCTCTACCTGACAGTGATGTGCTGCAACATCCCCTCTCTCAAGGTGTTCTTCAAAGCTGGGCTGCTGGGGCTCCTGGAGGAGATGAGGGATGAGAAACTGGCACAGCTCATCACCCGCACCCAGGCCATGTGCAGGGGTTACCTGATGAGAGTGGAGTTCAAGAAAATGATGGAGAGGAGGTAGATACTTACTTGGCCTGCTGAGACAATCCTTATCAGATACTAATAGCATGAACAAAACTGAAAATAAGCTGCTTCAGAGAAAATATAGTTTATTTCCCATTAATTCAGTTTACCAATATGAATTTATATCCCAAAAATTGATGTAACAGTGCAAAATCCTGATTTAGAGAAATAAATATATATTTTTTTACATTTTGTACTAATTTTTGTTGATTTCAAAAAATGGTTCCATTATATGTATGTCCAGAACACAATATCTAGTTTAAGCTACTTATTTTAGGTCAATGCTATAATCAAAGGATAGAAACATAAATTCATATCACAAGAGAAGTATCCTCTTCTCTTTGATAACTTTCATGAAAGGAACTGAGTCGAATTCCAGAGGTGTTCCTTTTCATTGGCCATGAAAGTGAGCCAAATGCCTTGACTCCAAAACTGTCCATAATGGTTGATATTCTACATAATACTAGGAAGTTTTCTGTGGAAATATATATATTATATATAAAATGCGTGCTAAATATTATTAAGGAATATATACTTAATAATACATGACAGATATTTTATACATAGAGATATACTGAACTATAGCTATATAGTACTATAGGTAGAACTTCATAACATTATACATATTAATATATATAATTGAATACGTTTTATAGATTTTAAAGTACATACCATAATATATTTCGTTATTACCTATCAGAGAGTCCATCTTCTGCATCCAGTACAATGTTCGTTCATTCATGAATGTCAAGCACTGGCCCTGGATGAAGCTGTTCTTCAAGATCAAGCCCTTGCTGAAGAGTGCAGAGTCTGAGAAGGAGATGGCCAACATGAAGGAAGAGTTTGAGAAAACCAAGGAAGAGCTTGCGAAATCTGAGGCAAAGAGGAAGGAGCTGGAGGAGAAAATGGCTTCTCTAATGCAGGAGAAAAATGATCTGCAGCTCCAAGTGCAGGCTGTGAGTATTGCTCATATTTTTGACTTGTAACATTCTATATAAAATCATCCCAAATGTCTCAGTAACAGACATGTTATTCCAAAACAGGATTTATTTAAAAAACATACACACATCTAATAAAATAGGAAGGAAAACCACATAGAAAAATCTGCAAAATATTAATAAATTTACAATTAACTTTTGCAGCTGGTGCCTTACGTGTTTAAATCAAGAGAGAAATAATCAATTTCCTGTTGGTAAATAGCACAGTTTACAGTATGTCATTTTAAATCATACATGGTAACTTAAAGAAGCAATTATCATATCTTTATAGGCATTTTTATAATATTCAAGTTTGATGTGTTATCATCTGACCAAGGAGGTCCTATTAACACCTTTTATTTGGAGAATCACAAGTGTATTCAGGTGGAGTAGGAGAGGCTGAAAGTGTCAGGGATTTCTCTGTCATTTATTGTCCCTGCCTCCTCAGGAAAAATGACAAAAGTGGACTCCTTCCTCTTTTTCCTGAAAATAAAACAGTAACAACAATAATGCCCTTAAACTCTATTTATATGCAAGGATTCAGATTAATCTGATGACATTTTGATGTCTACAGCCTAAAAGTATATCTGCACCAGTACCCTTGAGTTCTCTTCATCTTCGGCAACATGAAACTCATTCTTTAAGAGTATGATACAATTCATCAAAAAATTTTAAAGTTTTGGTTGAATGGGCTGCAACTTGGTATCATGGCAGATACCTAAATCTGCATGAGAGAAAACCCAACCTAGGTATCTTGTTGAGCTTTAAAAATTCTTCTGCTTGGATGGGGTCACTGCTCTTTTTTAAAAAAACGAGCAAAGAGAGAAAGAGCAAGCAGTTATGTAGAAAATCAAGATTGATTCTTAGTAGCTTACATCTTAGGACGCCTCTAAATGCAGGTGATTGGAACCATCCTGGTAAACATCTTCCTCCCTTCCAAACTGTTCTTCTTGACCACAAGTGCTAGAAACATGCCTGTGAAACAGTGATCTTATCACAAAATGTTCACAGAATATTCCAATTTGGAAGGGACCCACAAGGATCATCAAGTCCAACTCTTAAGTGAATACATAGGATTGAACCCATGACCTTGGAATTATTTAGCACCAAGTTTTAACCAACTGAGCTAGTCTCAGGGTCATTATGCCAAAACTAAAATGTAATTCATGCTCAGAAAATCTTCTGGGAAGAGTTAAATAAGATTTTATGAGAATGTTTGAGGGTTTAACATTTAGAATTTATACATTATATCTTCAAAATATCTGCCTATATAGCTCTTTCAGTGGAGCCTTTTGCCAGTTTCCAGTCCACTAAAAAAGCAAGAGAAGCATAATGATGAAGTTATAAAATGGACATACTGACATATCTGATTTTAAGCTCTATCTTCAAATTAATGTTGGAGTTGAACTAGCAGTCAAAGACTTAAAAAATGCATGATAAAATTTTAAGGGATGGAGGCAGTCTAAAACAAAGAGATACGATCAGATTCTTGAGTTTTACCTACAAAGTAGACTTACAAAACTGCTTTGAGAATATTATGTCCTCATTTGAAAATCCATATGAAAAAATCTTATTTGAAAACTGTTTTATTTAAATGAATCACATAGGAAGCTGATGGTTTGGCTGATGCTGAGGAAAGGTGTGACCAGCTTATCAAAACCAAAATCCAGCTGGAAGCCAAAATTAAGGAGTTGACAGAGAGAGCAGAAGATGAAGAAGAAATTAATGCTGAGCTGACAGCCAAGAAGAGGAAACTGGAGGATGAATGTTCAGAGCTGAAAAAAGATATTGATGACCTCGAGCTAACACTGGCCAAGGTGGAGAAGGAAAAACACGCCACCGAAAATAAGGTATGAAGCAGAAGATGTCACTGACACTCCAGAAAAGAGCCTTGTGTTAGTCCAGGACTTCTGTAACTACTGCCTTTTATTTACACTTGCTGCCTTCTTCCTAAAGGTGAAAAACCTCACAGAGGAGATGGCAGGCCTGGATGAGACCATCGTCAAGCTGACAAAAGAGAAGAAAGCCCTCCAAGAGGCCCATCAGCAGACCCTGGATGACCTGCAGGCAGAAGAGGACAAAGTCAATACATTGACCAAAGCCAAGACCAAGCTGGAGCAGCAAGTGGACGATGTAAGCAGCCAGACATACAGCAGGAACAGGACAGGTATGGAGTTGGACCTGGCTGCTGGAGCACTGATGGTCTTGTTGTGGGTAGCTGGAAGGGTCCCTGGAGCAAGAGAAGAAACTGCGCATGGACCTGGAGAGAGCCAAGAGGAAACTGGAAGGAGACCTGAAGCTGGCCCAGGACAGCATCATGGATCTGGAGAACGATAAGCAGCAGCTGGATGAGAAACTGAAGAAGTAAGTGTGGCTCGGGGGCACCTCGGTGGTGGGCTGGAGCACTTGTCTTCTTTCTTTGAGCTCTGACACAGTTTGCTCTGCCCAAAGGAAAGACTTTGAAATCAGCCAGATCCAGAGCAAAACTGAGGACGAACAAGCCCTGGGCATGCAACTGCAGAAGAAGATCAAGGAGCTGCAGGCAAGTCTCTGCTCCTTCCCCTCCCTCCCCCAGGCTCAGCTCAGGGAGGGGAAGGGCGCAGGTGTGAAGGGTCCCTCGTGTTCTCCAGGCCCGTATTGAGGAACTGGAGGAGGAAATCGAGGCAGAGCGAACCTCTCGCGCTAAAGCAGAGAAGCATCGGGCTGACCTGTCGCGGGAGCTCGAGGAGATCAGCGAGCGCCTGGAAGAGGCAGGAGGGGCGACGGCAGCTCAGGTGGAGATGAACAAGAAGCGCGAGGCCGAATTCCAGAAGATGCGCCGTGACCTCGAAGAGGCCACGCTGCAGCACGAAGCCACGGCTGCCGCCCTGCGCAAGAAGCACGCGGACAGCACAGCTGAGCTCGGGGAGCAGATCGACAACCTGCAACGCGTGAAGCAGAAGCTGGAGAAGGAGAAGAGTGAGCTCAAGATGGAGATTGATGACTTGGCCAGTAACATGGAGTCTGTCTCCAAAGCCAAGGTATTGAAAAACATACTGTAAACAACCTGAAAATAAACAATGTTGAAATATGTCTTTTTAAATTGCCGTCTGCTTACCACCTAACCCTTGTCTCTATGTGGAGCTGTGTTTCTCACCTTCTAACACCAAGGAGCAATCTAGAGCTTGCATGTCTGTTCATGCTTGTCTGCTTAGAATCCTGCTGTTCACAAGAAGAAGTGTCTACCTCCACATCTACTTTATTGTCTGTGATCCCCACAGGCAAACCTGGAGAAGATGTGCCGCACACTGGAAGACCAGCTGAGTGAGATTAAGACAAAGGAAGAAGAGCATCAGCGCATGATCAATGACCTCAATGCTCAAAGAGCTCGTCTGCAGACAGAGTCAGGTGAGAGAGACTCCTCTGTGCTGTGGTGAGACTCCTAAACCAGGTTGTTTGGGTCACAAATGACAAGGTAATTGTCTCCTTTTTGTGTGTTTTCCCAGGTGAATATTCACACCAAGTGGAGGAGAAAGATGCTCTGATTTCTCAGCTGTCAAGAGGCAAACAGGCTTTCACCCAACAGATTGAGGAACTCAAGAGGCACTTAGAGGAAGAAATTAAGGTAATTCCTGATTTCCTACAGCTGGCCTCTGAACACATTTGGATCTTCACATTGCCTACAGGGAACAGGTTCTGCTTTTAACACACCTTACATGGGGAAGGTTTTAATTTTTGCAGCCAGTGTGATTAGCGGATTTTGTCCTCCAGGCATCCATCTGTCCTTCATTGCAAATGCCCTTGGAGCATTCATGTTCAGTATGAAATTCATCAATTTAAAGAGATTTCCCAGTATCTTACCATTTCTTGACACAATCTCACTCTCTGTCAAGGCCAAGAACGCCCTGGCCCACGCCCTGCAGTCCGCTCGCCACGACTGTGACTTGCTGCGGGAACAATATGAGGAGGAGCAGGAAGCCAAGGGGGAGCTGCAGCGCGCCCTGTCCAAGGCCAACAGTGAAGTGGCCCAGTGGAGAACCAAATACGAGACGGACGCGATTCAGCGCACGGAGGAGCTCGAGGAGGCCAAGTACGTGGGAAGTGGGATGAAAAATGACTGTAGGAGACTCAGGCTGGTCAAGGGAAATTGGAGTGTAAAACAATGGGTTGAGACAGGGGTGGGATGAAAGCAGGCATAGACAGTCTTTGTGATTAAGGGAAGAGAGGGACGGAGAGAAGTGTAGATTGGAAGAGAAAGCGTAGGCTTTAGGGCTAGAGGTGCTGAGACAGGCCTAATTCTCCAGAGATGATGGAACGCAGAAAGGATAGACCGTTTAGTATCAGTGAAAAGTGCTCGACTCAAAACCCTCAAAGTGACCAACTGCCCTCCTGCAACAGTAGAAAACTGACTTCCTTCGAAGCTCTAACCTGGCGTTGTGTTTGTACATTCCCAGGAAGAAGCTGGCTCAGCGCCTGCAGGATGCAGAGGAACATGTTGAAGCTGTCAATGCCAAATGTGCCTCTCTGGAAAAGACAAAGCAGAGGCTGCAGAATGAAGTGGAGGACCTGATGATTGATGTGGAGCGATCCAATGCTGCCTGTGCTGCTCTGGACAAGAAGCAGAAGAACTTTGACAAGGTCTTTTGGGCTCCAGCCCTGCCACTCCTGGGCACAGCATCCCCCCGGGATGGCCACAGCCCTCCTCACACCCTGTTTCACTTCAGATCCTGGCAGAATGGAAGCAGAAGTATGAGGAAACTCAGGCTGAGCTGGAGGCCTCCCAGAAGGAGTCTCGCTCTCTCAGCACGGAGCTCTTTAAGATGAAGAATGCCTACGAGGAGTCCTTGGACCACCTGGAAACAATGAAGCGGGAGAACAAGAACTTGCAGCGTAAGTCCCTGGCCCTCTGCTCCTGGAGGGGCTTTCTCACAAGCTTAGCATTCCTCAGGGGTCTGTGCCTGCAGATCTGCACAGATGCCTGTCAGCCTGGTGGGACAGGGTCCTTCCCTCTCTGCTCCGTGCCTGAGCAAGCCATTGGTCTTTGTTCCCACAGAGGAGATTTCCGACCTCACGGAGCAGATTGCTGAGGGAGGAAAGGCAATTCATGAGCTGGAGAAAGTCAAGAAGCAAATTGAGCAGGAGAAATCTGAACTGCAAGCCTCTCTGGAGGAAGCTGAGGTACACTGCATTATTTATTGCTCTCTTACATGTGTTGGATCTCTATTCCATTTAACTCATTCCCAGACAAAAGACGAAAACAGGTTGTATAAAAGTAGGGATATTATCTCAGCATGGCACTCTTTTTACTCAGAGCTTCAGGTTCAACATTTGTCACATGTATTCTGATTTATTATTGTCCAGGCCTCCCTGGAACATGAAGAGGGCAAGATCCTGCGGCTGCAGCTTGAGCTCAACCAGGTGAAGTCTGAGATTGACAGGAAGATAGCAGAGAAAGATGAGGAGATCGACCAGCTCAAGAGAAACCACCTCCGAGTCGTGGACTCCATGCAAAGCACTCTGGATGCTGAGATCAGGAGCAGGAATGAAGCCCTGAGGCTGAAGAAGAAGATGGAGGGAGACCTGAATGAAATAGAGATCCAGCTCAGCCATGCCAACCGTGTGGCTGCTGAGGCACAAAAGAACCTGAGAAACACACAGGGAGTGCTCAAGGTTTGTTGAACAGAAATTGCCTACATAGAAATTGCTTAATTGATCCTTTCAGTCCCCAACAGCTCTACATCTGCTTAAAATGTCTTTCAACGGCTCTACAGGACACCCAGATCCATCTGGATGATGCTCTCAGGACACAGGAGGACCTGAAGGAGCAGGTGGCCATGGTGGAGCGGAGAGCAAACCTGCTGCAGGCTGAAGTTGAGGAGCTCCGGGCAGCCCTGGAGCAGACGGAGCGGTCGAGGAAAGTGGCTGAGCAGGAACTGATGGATGCCAGTGAGCGTGTGCAGCTCCTTCATAGCCAGGTGAGGTCAAGTGGAAAAAAAGAACGCTCTTGGTATGTGGGAGAACATTTGTGTGGCTTATTCCAGTCACCTCTGAAAGAGAGAGAGTCCTGTTTTCTGAAATTTTTATCAAGTTACTAAAAGAGATCTTTGCTGAAAAAGTGTGTGCACTGGCTGTTTTCCCAAGGTGCATACAATGATATCCATGCTTCTACCTTATTTGCATCCCCAGATAATCTCCAGAGGAAAGATGCTTTAGTCACAGGGACATACCAAATACTCCTAGCAGTCAGAGAATGAAACTCTGACACCACAATAATATTCATTCCATGTCAGTTGAAATGTAGCACAGATGAATCCTTGTATTACATCCAAAATGTATTTTTTCACAAGAAAGAAAGTGGGCAAGAACTCCTGATACTGATTTAGCCCATATCAAGTAGACTCCAGCATAAGCTATGTCATAACAGTCATTGAGTGGTCAACTGCTGAGATCTATGGAAAGTGCCCAGTTTCAACTGCTGAAAAGATTCTGGAATGGTCCCATCCTGTCTACATTCCACATTTTTCTCTTTTCAGTTGTTGAAAGTGGATTACGCTTCCCTAATGTTGAAGACAAGACATTTCATTGAGTTCTCTCAGTCTGTTTTTGTTACTTTCCTATACCAAGCTTGATGGATGAGATGTGACACAGATTAGATTTCTAAGCACTTCTTCAAATTAGTAAAATGAATTCTTGGAGAAAAAGAAAAAAAAAAGTTAACACAAAATCCTTCTTCCTCAGTGACAAGAAATTTTACTAGAAAAATCTGTAATATCAATTTTTCACATAATTATGTCTGAATTTATTCAAAGTCCTGTAATGTTCTGGATTTCAAATAATGAGCTAACAGAAACAAAATTGTGATGTTCATGCCCTTCAACAGAACACCAGCTTGATCAACACCAAGAAGAAGCTGGAAACAGACATTGCCCAGATTCAGAGTGAAATGGAGGACACGATCCAGGAGGCTCGCAATGCTGAAGAGAAGGCCAAGAAGGCCATCACAGATGTGAGTTGGGGCTCCTTTCATTGCTGATGGTGAGTGTATTCTCCCCAAAATGTCTCCAGCCCCACAAGGGCTTTGACCCTTTGCTCTGATCAGGCGGCCATGATGGCAGAAGAGCTGAAGAAGGAGCAGGACACCAGTGCCCACCTGGAGAGGATGAAGAAGAACCTGGACCAGACGGTGAAGGACCTGCAGCACCGTCTGGATGAGGCCGAGCAGTTGGCTCTGAAGGGAGGCAAGAAGCAAATCCAGAAGCTGGAGGCCAGGGTGTGTAGGGCTGGTGTGGGTGCAGGAGTGCCCATGTCCCTTGGAGAGAGTCCCCCAGGGAAGCTGCAGGGATGGGCTTCTCATTGCAGGTGCGGGAGCTGGAAGGGGAGGTTGATGCTGAGCAGAAGCGCAGCGCTGAGGCCGTGAAGGGTGTGCGCAAGTACGAGAGGAGGGTGAAGGAACTCACCTACCAGGTACGGCTGGAGGCCTCCTTGGGCTGACAGAGCTTTCTCACAGCAAGTCCCACTGTGCACACACCATCCCCAAGGGGAATTGTTAGTCCTGTGGGATGCGGAACCAAGAGTTCATTCTCCTTCCTCCTCACCATCTGCTCTAGTCTGAGGAAGACAGGAAGAATGTTCTCAGGCTGCAGGATCTGGTGGACAAGCTGCAAATGAAGGTGAAATCCTACAAGAGACAGGCTGAGGAAGCTGTAAGTATTGCTTGAAGAATAGGCAAGGGCCACCTTCCCTTCCCTTGGGGCAGCACATGCATTGAATGAGGCTGATCATCAGGAAAGGGGCTTGAAAAAACTCCTGAGACACAATAGTCTTGGCCTCACTGTTTTGCTGTTGTGTCATGAGGCCTTGGTGATGTCTGGGCACCCTGCAGTCAGGGATGAAGTGAGGCAAGTTCTGCAGCCCATTTCATACAGGAGGTCAGAGTAAACAAACCCAGGGGCCACATCCACTGACGGAGACGTTCCTGACTCTCTGCTAATACTCAGCAGCAAAAGGCTTCAGGGTTATAAGTGACGGTGACAATCGGGCAGCAAGTAGTGGGGGACTAAGTACACAAGTGACAAACCCAAGTGACAAAACTGCTCCTCGCATGTGACACAGTCCTGGTGAAGCTTGTCCCAGTGGAGTCCTGAGAAGGGGAGGAGGAGGAGGAGGAGGTTTGGGTGAGCTGATATGTGAGCAGTGCTGGGAGGGGAATGGACATTTGTGCCTCCCCCCAGGGAAGAGCTGGAGCCCCACAAGGCTGAGGTGCAGGAGGAGTGAAACCCCTGACCTGGGCTCCTCATCACCAACTCCCTCTCCCTGTACAGGAGGAGCTGTCCAATGTCAACCTCTCCAAGTTCCGCAAGATCCAACACGAGCTGGAGGAAGCTGAGGAACGGGCTGACATTGCAGAGTCACAGGTCAACAAACTTCGAGTGAAGAGTCGGGAAATCAGCAAGAAGGCAGAAAGTGAAGAGTAAATGCCTCAAAGTGCTGTAAAGTGAGAGAATTGCTCAAAATGTGATAATCTGTTGCTTTTATTTTGTATTCACTGCTTAGTCCTTCATCAATCTCTAGATATGCCTAGATAATAAAAATTGTAGAGCTTTTCCCATGTAAATAATGAGAAGTTGAGTGTTGTGTTTTAGTCATTACCCTGAATTCTTATAAGGTTTACATTTTTCCTTACTTATTTAGACTTACTTATTAAATTAAAAGTCTTGCTTCAGGCATTTTCAGTGTGTTTCAGCATTCCCAAAACTCCCCTAACTCTTCCAAGATGGTCAGGCAGACTCTTACCTCCTATATAGTCTTCAGGGTAATCCAGATAACTTTGCCCAGCCTGGCCTCACTCAAAATGTGTGGTTTTATTCTTTATAAATATCAACAAACATTGGAGAAATCCATGATCACTTCTTAAAAACAAGGAGAAACAGGTGTTACTTTCTCTATCATAATCTGATATGTCGAGGACTTGACCTTCCATAGTCTGAAGAGATTTGAACCACTGAGACCTTCTGTAGTGGTTTGACCTTGGCTGAGCACCAAGGACCCACTACAGCCAACTCTCTCACTCCCTCCCTGAAAACAGACGGGAGAAAAAAAAAATACCAGAGGGTTTCACGACTTTGAGATAAGGACCATAAGAAACCCCTTACCAATCATTTCACAGCCAAAACAGACTCCAAGTGGAGATATTAAGAATTTATTATTATCAAGATCAGAGCATAAGAGTGAGAAGTTTGATAAATCTTACAGACACCTTTTCCCTCTCTACCCCCTCCTTCTAAGATCTACCTCCTTCCCCCAGCGACCCAGGGAGATGGGAGTGGGGGTTACGGTCAGATGTTGTTTCTGCCGCTGCTCAGAAAGAGAGAGAGGATCCTTTCCCTGCTTCTTATGGGGTCCCTCCCACAGGAGACAGTTCTTCACAAACTCCTCCGACGTGAGTCCCTCCCACGGACAACAGCTCTTCAGGCACTGCTGCTACATGGGTCACATTTCCACAGGGTCAGTCCTTCAGGCACAGGCTGCTCCAGCGTGGGTCCCCCATAGGCCACAAGTTCTATAAGGAAAAATCCTGCTCTATCGTGGGCTCCTCTCCCCATGGGCTCCAGGTCCCTGCCAGGCGCTTGCTCCAACATGGGCCTCCCACAGGGTCACAGCCTCC
>WEIV01022203.1:30208-82704 GCA_013390005.1 Calyptomena viridis
TTGTTCCCCTGGAGTTGAAGGGAGCTCTGAGAATCTGCCGTCTCAGAAGTTCAATAAAGCTCTGGATTAAAACACCTCAAATAAGTCTTCTCCTCGTCTTTGCCCTCCAAAGTCATTTGGGAATAAGGTTCGGCATGGAGCCCCAGCCAGTAAGCGGCAAAGGCTCCAAGAAGCCGCTCCATTTCTCAAAATCAGGGATGGCTTCCCCCGCTGTCGGTGGCCTCGGTTGTCGCCGCTAGCCGGGACATAGAAGCGGCCACCGTCGTTCCCACCACAACAGGTGGCCCCCAGCCGCACGGCGAAGAAGTGAACTCTTCAGAACCGTCGGTCAAACCTGTCCCGGTCAGGGCAAAGGTTTTGGGCATTACCCGCCTCTGCAGAAGCAAGCTGCGTTTTAGCAGCAGCGCTGCAGAGGGAGAAAGCAGCAGCTCTTCCCGACCCTGGAAGAACCGCTTTCCTTGGAGAGACCTGTTTCTGCGGATTTGTGTTCCTAGAAGTTTCAGTGGTTCCCGTGGTGTGCAGTGAGTTGTGTACGTGCGGAGCACAAAACTCCGGTTTCAGGGAACGGAGACCCCATGGAGCTGGGGGTGGGCATAGGGGCAGCAGTGGCGCTTTCTCGTTCCCCCGGGCCCTCCGGGATTGTGGGCGTTTTGCGTTTTCCCCGGCTCCAGCGACCACGTGCTGCTGCAGCGTTTGTGTTGCTGCCAGTGGCACTTAGAAAGCTGAGGGCTTTCTCACACGTGAGCTGTCGGCGGCCGCAGTCATTGCCGCTAGCTGAGACATAGAAGTGGCGACCGTCATTCCCAGCACGACAACAACACATCTGCCATTTGCAACTGAGACACCATTGTCTCAGACCAACCTTACTGCCATTGTACTTCTCAGTGAACACAAGCTGGACTAAACAGTATTGCAGGTCTCAGAACTGATCATCACTCTAAATAGTTTATCAGTCATTCCCCACTCTCCTGTTTCCTATAAAAAAATAAAATTATTAAGCTTTCTAAGCATGGAATGGTGAGGAACAGACAGAATTATGACTGGTGTTCAGTTGAGTCACTTCTGGTTATGTATTAGTTTATATAATCTCTAGTTGTTTTTCTCAGTTCTGATTCTCAGTTTGACACATGAAAGACAGCATTCAGCCACTGAGAGCTATTCAGTAATTTTTCCCTTTTAGTTTCTATTTTATGGGTATTATTCAAACTAGGATTGAAGAAAGAAATACTAAATTCCTCACAGGCTTTCCAATGTTTTAAGATACACGTGTGAAATACTAGAATTACAGAATGGCTTGGGTTGGAAGGTGTTGGCTTCATCCGGGGGGGTTGGCGATGAGAAATAAGGAGACACGATTTACAGAAGTCTTCTGGTCCGTTCAGTATCAAACGACCAAGAAGGGAGTTTATTAACCCTTTAAATACTCTGACTCTAGCAACACCATTGGTGCATAAGGTATGTGTATAATTCACAACTGGTCAGTTAATATGTGTCACCTTGGCATTGGCACTGACCAAGTGAAAACGTGTGTAATTGGACAAGAAACAAAAAATTCCACCATTAACTCAAAGCAGAGCAGTCACATAGACAGAGCGTTGGCCGTTATCTCAAAGCGAGATGGTCACATACTCAGGCTTCCGCTATAGGCAGGAAATGCTGACTCATTCTCTTTTAAGGTAGTACTGTTAGTGTTAGCATCTTTTAAGGACATAGTACAGCTAGGCCTCAAGTCCAGCTTAACCATAGAGACAAAACAGGCCAGTTGTTGGTCCTACAGGAAGGAACCTTAAAGCTCATTTCATTCCACCCCCTGCCATGGGCAAGGTCACCTTCCACTATCCCAGGTTGCTTGGATATTTCCCAGGATGGAGCAGCCACAGTTTCTCTGGGCAACCTGTGCCAGGGCCTCACTACCTGTCCCGGAGGAGTAGAAGGCTTAGACAAAGTTTATTAGGGAAGCCCTCTTGTTGAGCTACAAGGCACAGAAAGCACCTCCTTTTTTTCTAAACTCCTCAGAGAGGAGCCTGGGTGCAGCTGGAAGCAATCTTAGATTTTGTCCACAGTTTAAGGAACTATAGCTTTATGACTGAACCACTTTTGTCCTGCAGGTTTTAATGATGGCAAATCAGATATATAAAATGAATTATTTATTATGACTAACAGGCAAATGAACAGACAAATGAATAGATGAAAGATCTTAATCAGAATAATTTACACAGTGTAGAAGTTAAAAAACCCTACTAGTAGAGTATATTATAGCATAAAATAGGATAGTCCACTTATATAAAAACACTTCTAAAGCAATTGTATCAAAGCCAACAAAAAGAAACAATCATTACATAGAGTTTGATATAACTCACCACACAATGATTGTGGGCAGATGTCTCTCTTTCACTCAGCCCTTGGGGAGTGACCATGAAGCTTCATGGGAGAAGCTCCATACACTCCAAGGAAGTATGTGGAAGGATCTGCCATATGAAAGTTGGACTGGGTTAGGGTTAGGGTTAGGTTTTTATAGTCCTAAAGTGATTGACTGCCAGTTACATATTCCCAGTCCAGCAAGCAGCTCATCTGTCAAATCTTGCTTCAAAAAGCAGGAAGTGTGTTTGAAGTTTGGTTCAAGCTGGTTTTAGCACAATTCAACACTAAGAGCAGCACCATGACATCAATGGTAACTCACCACACACACTTGGATTGTTTGGATTCTCTGACTGCATTTTAGGCCCAAGGCAGATAAGACCTATCAAGGCAGAACATCCAGCTACACCACCCTCACAGGGAAGAATTTCTTCCTAAAATCCAATCTAAACCTACTCTCTTACAGTGGGAAGCCATTCTCCTTCATCTTGTCACTCCAGGGCCTTGTCCCAAGTCCCTCTCCAGCTCTCTTGGAGCCCCTTTAGGCTCTGGAAGGACCTCTAAGGTCTCCCTGGATCTTTCTCTCCCCCAGGCTGAACAGCCCCAGTTCTCCCAGCCTGGCTCCAGAGAAGAGGGACTCCAGTCCTTGGAGCATCTTTGTGGCCTCCTCTGGGCTTCAACAGCTCCATGTCTTTCTTGTGCTGGGCCCCCAGTGCTGGAGGCAGCTCTGCAGGTGGGGTCTCACCTGAGAGAGCAGAGGGGCAGTATCCCCTCTCACATGCTGTCCATGCTGTGCAATCAGCCCAGGGCATGGGGGGTTTCTGGGCTGGGGCATGTCCAGCCTTTCACCTGACAGCACTCCCAAATCCTGCTCCCAGGGCTACTCTTGATCCGTGCCTCACCCAGCCTGTACATGAGCCCAGCATTACATACTAACGTATTTACTAAAGGCAGTTCATGCTTACATAGAGATCTAGGTGTGTATAGATACATACACACACATATATATTTATATATATGCATGCATACACATACACATACTCACACTCGTAT
The DNA here is from genome assembly GCA_013390005.1 of Calyptomena viridis. Classification (NCBI taxonomy): domain Eukaryota; kingdom Metazoa; phylum Chordata; class Aves; order Passeriformes; family Eurylaimidae; genus Calyptomena; species Calyptomena viridis. The sequence continues at coordinate 33,620 of WEIV01022203.1, forward strand.
AATTTCCAAAGTTATTTTTCCAAGTAGTAATCCAGTAACATGAAAATATGTTATTTTCACCACTGATATATAATCAAGGTCAAAAAACCTTCTCAGCATTCAGTTTCAAGGCTTTGATAAAGACTTTACAGCTGTACAGGACATCTTGACCTAATGGAGTCTTTCTTGAGCATCACAAAATCTCCAAATATGTTCACAGAGTCACATGTCAGACACTTGAGAAAGGCATCAGTGGGATTGATTGCCACCTGTAAAAAGGGTCTTTTGGAGAAAGAAAAAGATGACAAATCGTATGCAGATTTTATACCACGCAGGTACTCCTGGTTTAATGTATGTCATGGAAAGAAAAGCAGTAGGAAGCTTCCTTGCTCAGAAACCCTCTTATCTGCCAAGAAACCGTTCAGGCTTTTGGGGGTCCAACTTCCTACTTTTCATGATGTTTTTTCTCCTGCCTGAGTCAAGCAGGTAATCTTTTTCTTTCAGGATGTGGACTTCTAACTAGAGTGTAGTCCAAACTGTTTCTATCCACAGATACAATTTTGTAGACATTAGCTGCCTTCTTTGAACACCAACTTAGTGAGCATGTCAGTGTAAAGACAAGAATTTCTTTTTGCACGGGTTCTTTCCTCTGTATTTTGCAGTGAAGGCACAGGATGGCATCTTGGATGAAAAAATGTGGGCTGCAAAGACCCTCCAAACTCTGGGTTCTGTATCAGTTCATAAAACAAACAAAGGGTGACAAGTCCATTTTATCAACCCAACAGGGCAGCTCAGCCCTGAGGGGGAGTTTGTAATCCTCCTGGCAGCAGCAGGTAACATTGTTCCTGTGGAACCCACACCACCTTATCATCTGTGGACATCAGCAGGAATGTTCATTGGGCTGTGCAACGCTGCAGCAACCTCCTCTGGCTGCAGAGTGCTCCAGGTCAGATGTCAGATGGACACTTGAACTGTGTCTAACAGGCTGACTGTAAGGTGTCAAATCCTGGACAAGTGGCTGGGCCATAGCTTCTCCCTCTCCTTGTCAGCCTGCCACACCTTGTCAACACTACACAAAGACTGGTGAACTTTGCCAGCCAGAGTGGTCACAACAGATCTGGTCTCTTCAGGCTCTGTACAGTATGGGGCCATTCAAATTACACCCATGGCACCAGAAAAAAATGTGAAAGCTGTCACCTAGCCTAGCTGGCACCATAGCATTCACAAACGAAACAATAACATGCTGATGAGGCTTCAGTCGTTATGCTAACACCAGTAAAAATACCAAGTTTGACTCTTTCTGCTTCCCCTTCAAATGCATCTGTGACTTACCCCATCCCTCTCTGTCCCAAATCCATGTTACCACCCCTGCCGTCATCCTTTTTTCCAAGCTTGCTCTCACTCTGTTCACAGAGCAGTTCTACTGCACCTCCACCCCCACCACAGCCTTGGTCTGCCACGGGCACCACAAGAAGTCAGGCAGGGGGTACTGGCTGAGACCCCATCAGGAGAACATTGCAGTACTGCAGGGAGGGAAGAAACCCTTGTTCCTGTAAGTACTGCAGCCATGGGGACAGTGTGAGCACTGTCAATGATGTGCCGAGTGCAGCTGTGCCATTCTCCTGTGCACACATACTCTGTGAATACATTTGCTGAACCTGAGGGCATGGAGCAACAGCAATCCTATTGTTCTCGGCCTGATCCAGTATGTTATATTTTCCCCCAAAATCATGAGCTGGCTGAATTGGTGTTACAAGAGTATCCGAGAGTTTTTCAAAAATACTTCATCTAGGAAGACCAGGAAGGGAGCTAAAAAGAGTTGATGCAGGGTCTTCACTGTTAAATGTGGAAGAAACGGACATTATGGAGTTTTATGTTTGTTTTGAAAACTAGAGAAGTATAGCACACTTCACAAATGCCACTCTTTCCGATATCCATCCTCCTGGATATTTTCGTAGCAAGGAAAGTATTTTTGTAGCAAGGCTCTGAGGGAGCCAGCTTCAGCTTGGATCCACAGAGATGCCTTGGAGAGCAGTTTTGGACTGGGTGACTGCCCAGGTGGTCCTGAGTGGCCATGAGAAGAGCAGAGACCTGCTGTCAGCCCTGTGATCTGAGCAGTTCTGCACTGGCTGCTCCCAGTCTGCAAGGAAAGGTGAGGCAGGTGTGGACAATTGGAGAGGAAGGGGGAGAAGCACCTGCTGTGCCAGAAGGTCACTTCTCCACACTGCCTTTACTGCCTACTTCGAAACAGCTCAAGCAAAGCCCAACATTGATGTCCCAGATGTAGAATATAGTCTACAGTAAACAGGGGAGTTCTTAGCAAGGTCCTTCTGACACCCTGGTAATCTGTACTCAGTACATGACACCTGTTTCATAACCCACTTGCAGGTTCTACGGAGAAGGACAGCAAGGGTATAGAGGACATTACTTGGGAGGGCTATGAGGTTAATTAAGGAGTGAGGACATCAGGTCCATTGTGGGCAGTACAGGAGGGATGTGCCAAGCCCTAATGCAATATATGTATAAATAGAGCTGCTGAACTGAGCTTCCCCCCCATGCTGCTCCTGGGATTTGCTTCGGGTCAAGCCACTTTGAACACTCAGAGACCATTCCTCAGGACCCTTATATGTCTGCAGCAGGATTATCAGTCTGTCCTTGTCCAAGATCACTTCTCAAAACTATCTTATGCAACAACACAGACACAAACTTAGCTTCTTTAAGAAAGGCGATATACCTTCTCACATGGTTTATAGATATTCATTAAGGAGTACCAGCTGGTTCTCCAATCTATCCATTTATTTTGGATTCTCCACTAGGTTTGTGGAATACAACATCCCTTTACAAATGCTGTTTTTTCTCAGTACGTTACATTTATCACTGTGTCCTCAAATTCTACTTCTTATTAGCTTCTACTCTTTACTGGGCCACAGTTCTCTGAAATACTCATTGAAAATTAGCATTATACTAGACAACTTCCAGATCTCCAAAAGCAAAGCAACTTTAGTAAGAGCTCACACACCACAACCAATAGTTTAGATGTTGCATGCCTATGCTTTTTTAGAAATCTTATATAAATGCCTTTTGGTCTTAAACACGTGTAACTATTCATGTTGTCTCTTTGGCAACAGGCAGGATGTACAATCCTTATCATTTAATTGGCTGAAAAATTCTGGCATGGAAGTCAGGCCATTTTAACTTAACATTGTTTTTTTTTCTGCTGTTACTACATAACATATCAAATATGAAATATAATTTGCTCTTTTACAAGGTGACAGTACAGGTATGAGACCATCTGTAAGTGGGAGCAATCTATTATTTCATTTGCTCCTGCCTCTACTTCTACTTTTGCTGCCAAAATGGCCTGGAGGAAATAAAAAAAGTGGTTTTTGCCTTTACTGTGGCAAGGTACAAATGATGGCCTAGTAATGAATTGTCTTCTAGTTTTGTTGCTTCAGAAAGGGCATAAGGAATCAGATCTGTCATTTAAGGTGATATAGCCCTACAGTCCACAGATTAATAAATAATTCTTGTCAGTAACTTACATAGAATACGGATTGTTGCCAACTTTGCAACTGCTGAAACAACATGAAGATATGATCATATGCCTGCATTATGCTGGAGAAAAAAAAAAAAAAACAAAACAGTAAATTTAGGAAAGAAATCTTCTTTCTTCCAAAATATACAGTGTATATCATTGGCCATTTTGCTGTGTTCTGTAGTAGCTGAAAGGCATCTTCAATGCCCATGTTCCAACATCACAAGAGAAGCTTTTCTAGGCTGGGGATAGGTGACAGCTGTGAAAAAAGCTTGCAAATGTATTTTTAGAAAGGAATTCCTCGGAGATTATCATTAATTCTAGTTGGCCTTGGTGCAGTGTCAAACTCAGGTTCAGTGATGCAGAAAATCAGCTTGCAGTACCCTACACTTTTGACAAGTTTAGATTATCTTTCTGTTCCCTTTACATAAATTATCTTTGTACTTTCGTTAGAAAAGAGTATCATTTAAAGTCAGTCTCAAAAGATGAAGTTTTATTACATATTTTCAAAGCTCAATACATTTGTTTCTATTAAATGCGAGGACACTTGCAGAGATCAAAAATGTGTTTGAAGATACATCTCTTCATGTATGCACGTGTTTTCTGGCAACACAGATCATTTGAGCCCAAAAATCACACTGTCTAATCTGAGAAGAGTTATGGAGGAATTCTTGCTCTTTTGTTCATGGAATAGGAGACTGAACACTAAAAAGCTTTCAGTAAAACAGGACATTACCCAATTAAACTGTGGGGTTACCATGGCAATAAATTGTAGTGAGGCATGTCACATTTTGCATCTCGTGAATGGTATCTCTTTTCTTCCTTTTCTCCAGAACCAGTACCCTACAACTTTGCAAACACATAATTTAAAGCACACAGAATGGGTTTTATCCCATAATGAACACTAACAATGTGTATGATAGAGTATCTTTGTAGCTTTCAGAGACCTGCATGAACAGTGAAGGATACAGGCCAAACTTACAGAATTGCTAATGCAGATGAATAATCTTAAAGGCCAGGCAACTTTTCATCACAGAGGATGTAATGGAGGATTCCTACATGAAGGCTAAAATCACAAAAAACTTACATTTTTAGAAGCTTTTTAAATTGATGGGGGACAACAAGAAGTTAGTTGCCCCTCTTCCCCTTTCAGTCTTCCTGATGTACTGCAATAAAAGCAACACAATGTTAAGATGTAGTGATAAAAGGTCTGAAAGGTGATGGTATCAGGAACAAATATGTATCTGCCTAAAGGCACAGGGAAGGGGGGTTGACTATGAAACAAGAACATAGGTACACTAGTTTAGACCAAAATGTCCATCTGTCCCCAAAGAGTCAGACAATTGCAGATGCAGCAGCTTATCAGTCAGTGTTTCAGGAACTTGGTATGGCAGGCTGGCTTCCCTGGCCATTTGGGCCGGGAGAATCATCTCCTCATGAGTATCCAATGGAAAAGATCCTGGGTAACTGTCATGGGATCACAGCCATTTAGTGCTGTGAACAGGTGTGGTGTGCACCCTGCAGAGTCCTGCCAGATGCACAGGACAGAGAAAACAAACACTCTTCTATCCATAAAGAGCAAAGAATTTATAAGATAATCAAATGCACAACTTTATGAGGTTGTGCTTGACATGCTATCCAACCTTTCAGCTCCTGAAGCAGGCTGACATTTATGTATCATATATTGTTTGACAAAGCCAGAATTAGGAGAGCTCCTGAAGATGTTTATGATTGACTGACCTTTGAAAAAAGTGGAATTTACAGAATTCCATAAATAGCAGAATTTACAGATATCCTGCAGAGGAATCAGGTGGTATAACAAAATAAATACATACAATCATTGGTATGACACAATAAATGTGTGGCCCTTTCCTTGACAGATAAATTCCTGCAAAAACCTTCATACTTATGCTCTTGAAAATTCACATCTACATACACATATATGAAGTAAGTAATATGAACAACAACACATTAATCAGGATAGACAGCAGACCAGTCACATCAATATCTTATCTATAGCTGCATATCCACAACCTCTAGAACTTATCTGCTGTTTTTACCTGAAATGACTTAAAATGTTTCTTTCCACAAATCTTCCCGGTACACAATGTTTTTTGAATCTTTACATAGAGGTTTGGTTGATCATTTTTTCATCTTAAATAACTTTGCAAGTTCACTTTGTCTAACTGAAAGTGAAAATTTTTACTTGGCCACAAGAGAAGTCTTCTGTATTTTGCTTGCCCAAAGGAGACATTCCCCCATGTACATAACGGGAACAAGATGGGAACTGAGAGCCCTGAGCCATTTTGCTCCTCAGTGTCTTACTGGGATGCCCCAAAAAGTCTCCATGCTTAAGGACACATTGTCTTCCCCTGTCTTTGGAGTTGTTCTTAGGAGATAGTGGCCGATTGGATGACTACCAGGAGGAGACACTCCTTTGGCAGCAACACTGATGCCCACTTATATCCAGGAATTTGGGAGCCATCTTAAAAAAAAAAAAAAAAAGCAGCAAATGTGGATCTGTCTTATCTAGAAAATAATGTTCCTCCTCAGATTGCTCCTGATTTTGTTCATTGCTCTGTAGTGTCCTGTTAAGGGAGGGTACCACAAAACATGACTTCCCTTCCCACATCCTCTCAGCATCCCCAAATTTGAATTTCTGCAGGACCCGCATTACTGTAACCTCGGGTCAGAAGAGACACTGAGAAATGCTGGGAAATCCTGCTTATGCTCTGCAAACCAGTCACACAGTCCCTCACAAGGAGAGTCCCAAGAACAATGAGGTTGCCAATTTCTGAGGCCACCATGGAGTGGACAGTGAACTTGGCAGTGCTACTTGCCTACCACTGCAGCCTACGGTGCCTCCAGATCCCAGCTCACTGTTCTGTGGCCATTTTGGACAAATGCCTTTCTACTGGTTTATTCTCTCTCCTTGCAGGATTCTTCTGGTTTCCCTGATCCAGTTTTCAGTGAAGACTAGACCTGAGACAAAGACAGAGAATATACAATGTGCCCTGAAGATGGTATGGACCTGTCTCCACCATTCCAGTTTGGTGGAAGCAACGATGTTTTATTTTCCGTATTACAGAAGCATAATAAATAGTATGCAGAGGTATAGAACAGCTTTACAGACATTTGGGGTTTCCTGAGAGACAGGAATGAATTTTTGTTAAAACAAGAAAAAAAAAAAAGAGATTCTACTTAAAAGTTCTTTGTATCTGCTCACAGAAATCACAACTCTGGGTCTGTCATCACCTGTAAGGGTAGTTTCTTTTGGCTGGGGAAGGAATGCACAGTCTGCGGTTTGATAGTATCCCTGAAACTCGTCATCTGCACCACCTCTAGTCCCTTGCTCCTCATGAGCCCAAGTCCTCTCCTAATAACTTGTGAATTCCCAGACATGCTAGAAGATTATCTATCCTTACTGCTTCTCCTTCATTCTAGAGGATCCGCTTTGGAGAAGCCATTCCCACTGACCCTTGCAGATGCCCTGTATAGGTGTCATCCATTATGTCTTCTGGCAGTGAATTACATCTCCTTTCACCTGCTTTGAACCCTGCTATTTTCATTTGCCATTGCACAGTTCTTAAACAAAAGAGATATATAATACATCTATGGCGTTCATGATTTTTCAAATATTACTTTCTCTGTTGATTCTTTTTCAAACTGGAAAATCAAAGTCTACTTAGTCATTCCTCAGGTGGAGGTTATTCCATACCAGTCATTTCCTTCTGCATGCCTCTTCTGAAGTAACTTGTTCTGACAACCTGGCAAGCAGACATTATGTATCGCAAAAGCATAATTGATAATAATTTTCAATAATTCTTAAAATATTGGGGAGCTCCCAGAGAGCAGCTAGTTATTTAAAATTCTATAAATAATATACATATTTGCAAGCCTTATAACAGTGTTGTAAATAATAGACTAACCATATTGATATTGATTTGAGGCAAACACTGGAATACTTGAAATTCCAAACTAAATCCAGTACTATGCACTGCATTTAAGGTAGCTTAAACTGTGTTGATATTTATGAGTTAATCTCATCATCATGGCTAAGCTTTGCAAACGAAGATATGGGAAGGGCTCTACCCACACTTGCTACAAGCGCTGATGGCTAAAAAGGCCAATACGGGATAGACAAGGCTGGGAACAAAAGGCACAGCTAAAAGTCTCCTTAGGTGGAATTGACGAGGCCCGGTTTTTCTACATTGTCTTTTCTCCTCAGGGTTAATTCTATGTGAGTTTTCAAAGGAGGCAGCAGCATTACAGATGGTGTGTCTCCATAGTTCCCGATTTGAGGCCAGAGTGCACCACTGATGGTGGTCAATATGGCCAAGACTAAGATGTTGTTTCAAGGAGTCCTTGTATCTCCTGTTTGGGGGTCCTCTATTGCAGCAGCCGGTGGCGAGTTCACCATAAAGCACAATCTTAGGGAGGGGGGGATCCTCCATCCTGGAAACGTGCCCTGCCCAGCGCAGGTGTGTTCTCAACAGCATGGCCTCAATCCTGGTGACCTCTGCCTGTTCAAGGACGGTAACATTAGTCACATAGTCAGTCCAGTGGATGTTTAGGATTGTACAGAGGCAGCGCTGATGGAAATGTTCGAGAAGTTGTAGATGATAGCGGTAGATGACCCATGATTCAGACCCATATGAAAGGGTAGACAGTACAATGGCTTTGTAAACACTAATNCCTTGTTTCACACCATTGGTTATTGGGAAGGGCTCACAAAGTGCATCGCCAGATCTGACTTGGCCGTGCTGATCCTCGTGCAACAAGATAATAATTCTGAGGAACTTAGGAGGACATCCTACTTGTTCTAAGATCTGCCACAAACCTTTTCTGCTCACAGTATCAAAAGCCCTGGCAAGATCAACAAAAGTTACATAAAGTCCTTTGTTTTGTTCCCTACACTTCTCTTGCAGTTGTCTCAGAACAAATACCATATCTGTTGTACTCCTGTTGGCTCTAAACCCACATTGACTTTCAGGTAAGAGGTCTTCTGAGATAGCTGGAAGTAATCTGTTCAAGAGAATTCTCGCAAGGATTTTACCAGCAGTAGAGAGCAAGGTAATGCCTCAGTAAATTGAGCAGATTTTTCGCCTTTCTTCTTATACTGAGTGACAATGACTGCGTCATGGAGATCTGATGGTAGTACACCTTTTTCCCAGCAATGGACAACAAGCTCATGAAATTTAGCATGGAGTACTTGGCCTCCATGCTTCCAAATTTCAGGTGGGATTCCATCGATCCCAGCTACCTTGCCAGTTTTCACCTGTTGTATTAATATTATTGCTTTTAACAAGAAAGTATATAAACTCTTATGGACCCACATATGAGTTTATATACTTTCTTGTTAAAAGCAATAATATTAATAGAATATAGATCTGTACTGCTTTTTATTTGTATGTATTTTGGTAAGCTGGGACATGATGAGACCAGAATAGTACACACTACACAGATTAAAATTTGCTGAATTGACAGATGTCAAAATTATTCTTAATTTGTAGGATCACCTTTGGAAAGGATTGGTTCTTCACTACATATTGTTTTAGTGTTTAAAAAAGGAAGACAAAATGCAAAATCACTTTAATTACAGAAGAGTTAGATGAGTCAAATATAAAAGACCAGATAACCTCTGACGAAGGGTAATTGTGGTTCCAGTATAATTATGCTTAAGCTAAAGATGCACATGACTAAAAAGGAAATGCAAGTGCATAAAGCAAATAATGAAGAACACAGTCTGCAATACAAATGTGGGTACCAAAACCAGGTCTTGAGAACGTTAAAACATAAAAAGTACCTGCAATTTCAGTGCTGCAACCAGCACAGCCAATTTCAATGTTTAATACACAGCAATTGGTCAAAGAAAAATACAGTAACAACACTATCTCCATACCTGAGTGATGTCATTGTCATTTCAGACAGTGTCTGTGCTCACATTTCAGGTCAGACTGTGAGATTCTGACAATGACTATGACTTTAAAAAAAAAAAAAAAAGAAGAAAGTAATAAAANTGATGTCATTGTCATTTCAGACAGTGTCTGTGCTCACTTTTCGGGTCAGACTGTGAGTTTCTGAAAATGACTATGATTTAAAAAAAAAAAAAAAAAGAAGAAAGTAATAAAAGCATGGAAAAATATACTAAAAAAGACTCAGGAAGCAAGAGAAAAAGCCTAAATAGAATGCATCTCAACACTGCAGGAACCCATTTTCTAAAGCAGAATCCAATGTAGATGTCTTTGCTTCCTATACAGTGTAACCAAGTCATAGGCCCCATGAATATAATCCAAAACAAACAGTCAAGGAGAACAGTGTAAATGCATCAAGGACATTCCCCAGACCCAGCCAACGTGAAGTGATGACAACAAAACATCTGACAATCCATCTCTTTCTGGAGAAGGACCTGGGACATTTCCAGAAAGAGGTGGCTGGATCTCATGGCCTCTAAAAGTTTAAACAATTTTCTGATCAATTTTTTTTCTGACTTTAAAATAAAGGTAATAATGACAAATCTACTTCACAACCTCATCTCCTGTACAAAATAATCCAATGGTAGGAGTATTTTCCCAAGCTGTGAGAGAGCTGAAATCAACTCTTACTGTACCATGCATAGCCATGTGGGGACAGATTAACATTCGCAACATTCCTGCTGAAATTCTAATCTCCAAGAAGGGAAAAAAAAAAAAAAAAGAAGAAAGTAGTCTCCAGGAGTGCTTAGGACACAGGATGACTTCCTAACCTACTGCTCAGGAAATTTATCTGTTCAGTTCTACATCCTAAACTTTATTCAAAAGCCTCTTTATACATTTTATAGCAAGCAGATGGTGATTAAATAGCATAAACCTTTTTGGTGGTGATTCTACAGAGCTATGGTTATCTCTGGCTTTCTCATATTTGTTCTAAATCAGAACACCTTTAATTTTTTTTCTTTATAACAAGGCAGCTTCAAGAGAAAGGAAGGAGAGATTCATTCTTTGCTTTCCTCACTGTTACTATCTTTTATTTAAAGCTGCAGACTAAATTAATAATAATAAACATGAAATTATGCCCGTGAGAAAAACTAATCCCACACAGATTTTACACACACAAATGGGGTCTAAATTGACCATCACTACTCAGAAGAAATCACACAGATAGAACAGCTATTCCTCTCAAAACATTAAGCCAAGTAGTATTTGTGTGGGGAGATTCCTCCATTCCTGACAGTGGAATTTTCTCCTTTACACACATGACTAGCTAGGCAGCACATCCTAACTCAAAAGCCATTGCCACGTCCAACTAGTGCATTTTTGCAAATGAGATCTCCACCTGCACACTTCTGACCTAGGGAGCTGCTACACAGCTGGGTTCCAATAAATGCTTGTCAAAAACTTAAGTCTCCCACACTTGCTCCCAAAATCATTGCACCTCTGTGGTGGAGGGTGCGAAGTGAATGAGGACAGACAGCCACCTCCTCCAGTTATTCCAGCCCAGTAAACCTGCCTGGCCTCTGGTGCTCAGGGACTCAGTGACTCTGCCCAGACTAAGGGACACAGCTGTCACTTGGTGGGTTCAACCAGTAGCAAAGCTGAAGGATGTGCCCCAGAGACACACACAGGCACAAAGAGTGACAGACAGGACTCTGACACAAGTGGCCACAGGAACTGCCACAGCCAAGATGCTGCCAACAGTAGCCATGCAGGGTACCATCAATAGCAACCACATCACACAAGCACAGACACATCCTCTCCTCCTCAGGGACTGGCAGAGACAGGAGTCACCAGCACAGTCACACAGACTCACTGGTCAGGTTCCCAAGCACATGCACATTTACAGCTCCCCTGGGTTCAGCAGAGCTCCTCAGAACTCAGCCCTCTGACCCACCTTACAGTTACCTATTTGTTCGCTGGTCCAGCTTGGCATTCACAACAGCATCCACACTTATCCCACAGGCTCCTCATATTCACAGGTCTCCCTGGGCACACCCTGCACAGCCCCCACGCCTGCCCAATACCCCAAGTCTGGGCCCAAGGCTCCCCTGCTGACCAGCTGGTCCAGCTTAAGTTTGGCTGGTGAGTGCACACGTACACACCAGGACTAGGGAAGGACAGATGCCCACCCCCACCCCCAGCAGCCAGCACCAGGCCAGCTGTTAGTCCTGGTCTCACTTCAGCCACCAGCACTGAAGCCCCCGTTCACCTCAGTGTTCTCCAGTAAACTGCTTTTTGGAACACGCCCTGTTCCCACCCACGTCCCTGAAGGCTAAAGACCTCCACTCACTCTGGTAGCTGATGCCAAGACCTCACTGGCTCTGGCAACTGACACCACATGCCAAGGAGGTCCCCAGCCTGGCACCAGTTTTCACTCACACACACACACACAGAAGCCTCACCAATGGCTGGCACTTAGTCCATGCACAGGACAGAGAGTGAGATCATACAAAGAGATCATTAAGAAAATATTTATTGATATGTCAGAAGACAGGACAGACTACAGTGATCAGGTGCAGTGCTCAGCCAGACAAGCACACCGACTGGCCCCTGTTTACACCTTTTCTGTTTACTCCTTTCTTTGTTCCTTCCTGCTCCCCCTTGCTCTGTACACTCCCTCATGGTTTTGTACAGTTCTGTCAGTTCCTGCACCCACCCCAACCCTGTCTAGATCTCCCTTCATTCACAATTTTATCAGTCTTGAAGTCCAGTTGACCTTTCTAGAAGTGGCACCTGTAGTTTACTGTAGTTTGATGTAGCCCATCAGTGTCACTGGTGAGGTTTGTTTCTTCTTGTTGTCTTCATATTTGTTTTGCCAGACCTATGTCTCTCTTTATATATGTCTAGTGTTTCCCCTTTTACCTTAGTTTCCCAACAGACAAGATTGCTGATCTGATAAGCTTGATGGAATAAACACTTTTACACTCTCACATGCCTTCATCAAGCAGTGTGACTGACCAGGTTTGGTTCATATCACCTCATCCCCTATCATTTGTCAGGCAGGTTTGTGTTCCAGTATGTTCTCAACTATGGCTTCCTCCTTTTCTTACTGTCCCCTGTGGTGTAAAAACCAGTCCTTGACCAGATACTCTTAAAGGAGGAGAGACTCTCCTTCCACATCCCCTTATAGGGCGAGTTACAGTCATTATGATTCTATATCCAGCCTGTTCCATGACATCCTCTGCGAGATAGTGGAGCGGCACGAAAGTCAAGCTCCTTCCTGCAGACCAAGACCTTGAGCATGTCTGCAGGCCTCAGATATTGCAAATCTACAAGCCAGGACTGCAAGTCTGTTTTGTGGTCCATAAGCTGGCAGCTGTCTCACTCTGTCCCAAGCTCAAGGCTGGCTTCAGGCTTGCCCAGTATCCACAGGGCACTATAAAAAATTTAATGAGAGAAAAATTTTGCCTCACTAAATCTTCCTCCTTCTCCAACAAGTGTAGAGAGACAGAGAGGATAGGATGGGGTCTGTTAAAATTATATCCGTAAAGAAATAATTGTGTACAATTAGAGAAACCCCATCTCACTGGCTAAAGCAAACTCTGAGAGTGGAGATCCAAGTATTGCCTTATTTGGCATTATCAGAGCTCTCTTTGGGTTCCTCTGTCCTGGCACAGAGCAATGTGAAAAGAACAGGTCATGCAGCTGACTCAATACAACCTAAAACCAATCCTGTCTCTGAGTAATTAACAGAGAGATCAGAGCTTCAACACGTTTACAACTAAAGAGTAAATTATTATTAACCAAAAATAGAGCCGTCTAATGCTGTGTGGGCAGGAGGTTACATATAAAGAGCCACAGCTGAAGGCAACTTTACCATTTGTTACCTCAGCATCTCACGGTAAGTCCTGTACACTTGCTTCATACGCTGACCATGACATCTCCACAGCTCCACAAAGAGATGAAATATGTAGGGGGATTTCTTCTCATTCCCCATCTCTAACATTCCAGGTCATGCTTTACATGCCATGTCAAGGTTATGTGACCCAAACCACACCAGTGTGCCACAAACAGAAGTAGAAGAGCTATTCCTTGGAAGGGCCTTCTACAATCTTTGCTACCTCCATGTCCTATAAAAGGCACAGGAAAACTAACTCTTGAAGGCAGATGAGATTGACTGAGATTATATCTGTAAAGTGTTTGATCTTTTATTGGACATTAGATTTGTTTTCAGCAGTTCACAGTAATGTGGGGTAGGAACACAAGGTTTTCTGTGGTCTTTTGCTCTAGTTTAGGAGTTGTAAGGGTCTGTGTGCAGTTCAGGTGTCTGGAGAGATTACACAGAGTGTAGAAATGTTTGATACAGTGTATGCCTAAGACAATGGACTGGTTTTGATGTAACTCTCTCTGTCCTTTCTTTAACCATTCCATACAGGTCCTGAAAGCAGATTTCCTCGTGGTCTCCCTGAAGGTAAGGGTTTAACAAATCACACATACCTTCATGAATTGATCCTGAACAATGAATGAAGCTCACCCAATGGCGAGGGCAGGTGCAAAACACAGGAACATAGAACCATGGTCACCGAAAAGAATATTTTAGTCAACATGAGCATATTCACAGTTCTTAGTAGGAATATTCCATTTATCAGGAAAGTTACAGATGCTAAAGTTTAGCCAAGAAGGCATGAGAGACAGAGACAGCAATGTCTTTTTGTGGTGTAACCTTGTATTCTGGGATTTATATATGATTAAAATTCCCTCCTTGCCACCTGCACAACTGCTGGAAGCCTGAAACTGAGGTTTTGTTCAGAAAGGAGGCTCAAAGTAGAATTTGAGTGTTAGTTTCCTCTGGTGTAAGGTTTAGAACATTATTTACTGACATTGGCTTATCACACAGGCACTGAAACCAGAAAAAGTTCAGGATGATCTTGTCTCCTGCCTCATAGATCTGTTTATGTCTGAAGAGTAACCTTCACAGAGAACTTAGTATGCCTGCTCCCTTCCTGGTTTTCTGGGGAAGATTAGTGACTTAGTGACTGGTAAAGTCCAGCAGAACACAGAAGGAACCCTCCACACCTGTGCCTTTTATCCTAAAAGTGCTCACTGAAATTGGAGCTGAAAGGGATGGAAGCATACATTATTCTTCCAGAGAATGACACCTTCTCTGTTCAGGAGAAAGATCTAAATGCTACATTATTTCCGAGCAAAGACAATCAGTAGTTTAACAGACTGTGCCTTTTGAGGAATTTTCTGATAACCTACTGGTATTTTCTGATGTCCTGCTTCACTTTTTCACAGAAACTGTGAAATAACTTCTCTCTTTTGTTCATGTTGCTTCCCTTGAGCCCCTCAATGACAGGATCAGGCAAAAACTCTAGGCTCTGTATATATAGTTTAATATGTTCAAAGTAAGCTAACGGCTCTGAATTTTGTGCTTTGAAATTCCTGGGTGTTAAAATCTCTTGTGAGAGGCAATCCCCCAAAATCGGGCAGGGTGTAGATCCCACAGGAGATAGCTTTTGCTGAGAGAGATCAGTATTTCTACAACAATGTGTCCAGAAGTAGCATTACAAATGCCTTTGTAGTCCTTTCATTTTTTGCACATAAAACCACTCCATGTTGACAGTTCCAGCACTGTGATGCCTTGGGCGTACACATCTGAGTTGTTCCTTTCCCTTCTTTACTCCCTTGGTGCATCAGACAGCATATGAAGTAGCAGGAGTTTGGAATTTTGGGTAGTTTGTTTTTTTCCCTAGCCTGTATATTAGTCTGCCTGGGGAAGAACATTCTGTATATGCTGGTTCCTGCATGTTATTTATGCTTGCGCTATTTCCAGGTGCTCTTGTATTATCCATGACAGTTCTTCTAACTGTAGAAAACAACAGTATCTATTTGTATTGACAAATTTTTACTAGATATTAAAAAAAAATTAAATAAAATTGAGCATAAAGCAATTTTCTGAAATATTTCTACTAGACAAATCCCTAACAATGTCTGGTACATATCAGTACACATTAATGATTCATAACCAATAGTAGTCTATATAATATGTTAAAGCCAAAAGATACTTTGTAATTGAACTTCTTTGAAATGTTCTATCACATACTTACTTACCTAGATACTATATTATTTACTTAACAATATGCTATTAATTATTATCTGCATTATACATGATACTCCCTTATTGGCTAATTTTGCAACAGATCTGAAAAAAGGTTTTGTATTTGGTTCATGTGATAAACAGGTTTGGCTTTAGATAGGTGATGACTGAGCCTCTCAATTTTTTTCAGTGCTTGGTATAGGCAGAAACTAGTTGAGCTTACCCTGCTTGGTATTACAACATAGAAAACAGAAGGGGTTTAATAATACCTCTACTTGGAAACCTTGCCTGAGACCCAATCTTTGTAATTTACAGATCTTACTTGCATCTAAATTTGTAGATTTCTAAAGAAACAATCTCAGTGGCTCTGTATATGTGGCTTTGAGAAGGATATGGCTGTGCAGCTCTGTGAGTAGCAGGTGAAGACAGAACAGGATCATCTTTCAAAGACTTCTAGCTTGACATTTTCTCTGTCCTTACATGGGCACACATTTAAGAGACTGTCTTTAAAGACAATACACCTCTGTCGACAAAAGGAACTTTCTTTATTAACACTTCTTCAGTGGATACTTAAAAGTGAGGCAGAAGTTAAATCCCTGATCAGTCTTCCTCTTCCTATTAGTCATTGAGCATGACCACTGTCTGGATAAATATAAATTACAAATGCACAGACCTTCTGAAACTTTTCTGTATTCCTCCAGAGCAATTGCAGACATGAGCTCGGATGCAGAGATGGCAATCTTTGGAGAAGCTGCTCCCTATTTACGGAAGTCAGAGAAGGAGAGAATTGAGGCCCAGAATCGCCCATTTGATGCTAAGGCAGCCTGTTTTGTAGTGGATGATAAGCAAATGTATGTGAAAGGTACCATACAGAGCAGAGAAGGCAGCAAAGTCACAGTTCAAAAATATGACGACACAGTAAGTGATACCAATTGTAACTCATATGTGATTATCCAGTACAGGTAGTTCCATGTCAGATTTTCCCTCCTGTTGTTCTCTTGTTTTTGACAGACTGTGACTGTAAAGGATGATGAAGTCTTTCCCATGAACCCTCCCAAATTTGATAAAATCGAGGACATGGCCATGATGACCCACCTCCACGAACCCGCTGTGCTGTACAACCTCAAAGAGCGTTACGCAGCCTGGATGATCTACGTAAGTGGCAGCAGCAGCAGCTTCCTTTGGGCAGCTGGAGGAACTGCTCTGCCAGGCTCAGGGGAAGCCAGCGTGCTGTCTCCCTTCCTCACAGACCTACTCGGGGCTCTTCTGCGTCACTGTCAACCCCTACAAGTGGCTGCCCGTGTACAACCCGGAGGTGGTGTCTGGCTACCGAGGCAAGAAGCGCCAGGAGGCCCCTCCACACATCTTCTCCATCTCTGACAACGCCTATCAGTTCATGCTGACTGGTGAGTCATTTGACAAGAGTGGAAAAACTTGATAGGCATAGGACTGGCTATTTGGTCAAGGAACACTTGATAGTTCAGGCATCTTAGGTTCTACTCAGTGGTCCCATAGTCCTACAGCATAACTCAATATCAGACTGCCTGTGACATTTTAATGATCTCTGGGCTGCCAAATAAGGAAGGAAAAGCAGTAGCTGGGTGTATGGCTTTGTGCCCCCTCTTCTCATAAGGAATTTAAAGAAATGGTAACCAAAAAACACAGCAAACAATCTGATTTCAATTAAAAAATATTTGAGGCAAGATCTATACATTAAAAAAAAAACAAATAGTAAGTGGGGAGCCTTTTAAAGAATCATTGCTTAAAGTTAAATTTTGGGTTGCTTCACTCCTGCAGAAAAAAAAATCCACATGTACATTAATGCAGAGTTTACCTTATCTTGTAGCAAAGTGATAAATACGGATGCAATATAGTTCTTTCCCTTGAAGTCAGTTAGCTGTGTCTGAGCAACAGAAGCCCTCCACAACTCATTTGAACATCTCTTTCTGTGATTTTGATTTCAGATCGTCACAACCAGTCAATCCTGATCACGTGAGTATATCTTAGTATCAGTGACAAAGCTGACAGAGAAGGGAAAATGTTTCCTGTAATAATCAGTATTTTTATTTCAACAGTGGAGAATCTGGTGCAGGGAAGACTGTGAACACAAAGCGTGTCATCCAGTACTTTGCAACAATTGCAGTTACGGGTGAGAAGAAGAAAGATGCACAGCCCGGCAAAATGCAGGTATGACCTCAGCTCCCTGTTCTAGTATTTGCCCACACTGTGCCTGCAGAGCAGAAAGTACCAAGTGTATTTGGTGTTGCAGGACTATCTAAAACGCAGAAAGTGTTGTGCAACTGAGAAGGCACTCAGGATGCACAGTCCAAGCACCCCCACACTCATTTACCCTGCTACCCAGCCTCCATTCCTCTGAACTCTACTTATAAAACCATTTTGTCAATGTAGGAAAGGCCCAAAGCTCAGTTTCTCTCCAGTCTCCATTTACATAAGGAATCTTCACCAGGGAGAGGAAGACAATGTTAGACAGCAGCTTTCTCTGTACCTATCCATCAGTATCCTCTGGGATCAGCCACAGCACCTGAGAGGCTGCAGGTGTAAAGAGAGCAGTCAGTTCCCACTGGCACATGGTTGTGCCACTCCCGGTATTTGGCTCATTTCTATTGACAGGGGAAGTGCAGGAACTCTGGACTCCAGAGTGGTTGTGCTGAAGTTAAGAATCATTTGAGTTGTAACAGATAGTAACTTCCATGGGCTTGTTTTCCTGCCTGTGGTCAATGGAACAACCCTGAGGGGCAGCATGAGAAAAAGGCATAGATTTGGGACAGCTGGGACCACTTCCCTGGCAGTCAGAAAGTAATCTCAGAAAGGATCCTTGTATGAAAGAAAGCACATGCTCCAATGTCCCTTTGCCGAGCAGCACAGCTGCTGCAATCTGAGCCCACTGGGGCATTTGCAAGGCACAGACTTCACTTCCCAGCACAGAGCAAGCAACAAACACCCTTGTGGCACAAGTGTGTGCCAGCACAGCATGTGCAATGGTATGTGCATCAAAGGGGCTGACACATGTCACCACATTATTTGAATACCCAAGGGCATAGTGGAACTTAAGGAGATTCCAAGGCTGAACATTCTTTTTGCACTCAGAAGCAGGTGTCTGTGATTGACGGGATGTTATGGCCAAGGCAAGTTCATCACAAGCACTTTTTCCATCAGCACCATGTTAGAATCTCTCAGCTTTCATCAGCTGCTCACTATGCCAGGACTGATATCAGAAAAGCTTTGAGACAGCTGGGAAATGTGCAGACAGCGTGTGATATAAGGAAAATCACATGGCTGTCAGACTGACAGCAGGTTGGTACCTGTTCTGCCCTCTTCTGAATTAATTCACAGAATAATTTTTTTTAATATCCTATATCCTATGGATATAGGATTTTTTTTTATTTAAAAAAAAGAGATACAGAGCTTCATATGATACTGTGTTACCTTAATTTTATATGGTCTATCTTCACTAAAAACTAATTTAAACCTGCTGTGCCATCTGCAGACAGTGCTGGGAATGGCACTCCTCTCACTGAGCACTGCATGCACAAAAATCCAGTAACTGCAGCAGAGCTGCTCCTCTTTCATCTGGATAAAAACTGATATAGCTTTTCATTCTCATTCTCTTTTTTCCATCTGTTTGGGAAATTATCCCTGGCAACACTTTCACGTCCTGACTATGTAGGATCAATCATGCCTTTGCTAGAGACACCAGTGCCTGTAGCACTAGTGTGACTAAGCACAGCAGTGACTGCTTTCTGGATTGTATTGCACAGAAGCTTTTTTCCTCCCATATTTTTGCAGTTACCAAGAGAGATATAATACAGTATCAAAACTTTTACATGTTGATCATTCCTTCTGCGGTAATGCAGCAAAAAAAAAAAAAAAAATTCAGAGAGTCTCTGTTCCCTGCTTATCTAAGCTTGGTATTTGAGCATCAGGCTTTGTCCATGTCCAACTCTTTCCAAAGCATGCTGAGAGATGTACTGCTGCATCCTGAAAGGCTGCTGTTGTTTGAATGCAATTGCCAAACTTTACCTTTTCCTTTGGTACATGCTTCCTGCCAAAAGCTGTACCTCTTTCTGTGTGTCCTGGGCTCAAATAACCTTTAGAAAAATTTCCAGAATTTTCACATTTTCTTTAGCTGTCATGGCCCTTGTGAACAGGAATGTGGAAACACCTCTCATACAGATTTCAAACTCCCTGAGTTCCTCTACATTGACTCTGTATGTGATATCTAACATGGTATCAGGTACAAGAAACAAACAAAACATAGATCTTTCTTTCAGCACCCTTTTTTTTGAAATGATGAGTGCTTAAAAATTCTGATGATTTTTAGGTTAAAATCATATATGATGTGTAAAAATTACCTGTTTGTAATATCTCTTTTGCAATATTTGTTACAAACCATTAGCAAAGTTCAATAAGAAGCATTTTCTCCTGTAACTAGGGAACTCTGGAGGATCAGATCATCCAGGCCAACCCACTGCTGGAGGCTTTTGGCAATGCCAAGACTGTGAGGAACGACAATTCCTCACGTTTTGTGAGTTCATTTCAGATTTATTGGAATACAGACATATAATACAAGTCTCATTCATTGATTGTCATGACCATTGGGTTGATCTGCATTGCTTGATAGGGAAAATTCATCCGGATTCACTTTGGAGCAACTGGCAAGCTGGCCTCTGCTGATATTGAAACCTGTGAGTTGGAGCAAATCAGTGAAAGCAGAACTTGTGCACTTACAACCTCAAATTTATCAGGAGACAAACGACATCTCTCTTTTGGTTAGATCTCCTGGAGAAATCCAGAGTGACTTTTCAGCTGGCCAGTGAAAGGAGCTATCACATTTTTTACCAGATAATGTCCAACAAGAAGCCGGAGCTAATCGGTAAGTGCCAGTAGTGCTAGGCTTGGCTCAGGGAGCGCTTTCTCTTTACACTGTTACCTGCCCCAGTGCCACTGAAGTGCCCCATATATCTGCAGATCTCCTCCTTATCTCCACCAACCCCTATGACTTCCCCTATGTGAGCCAAGGAGAAGTCACGGTTGCCAGTATTGACGACAGCGAGGAGCTGATGGCGACAGACGTGAGTTCAGCCGAGCAGTCGCAGGGAGGCCTGGCCAGCTGTGGGCCAGCACCCACATCCCAGTGCCGCAGGACTGGGATGCTGCTGGACGCACTTGGTACAGGCAGGGACAGAAGCCTCACCTGTACTTTGTACTTTGTGCTTTCCCAACTTGCTCGTTGCCTCTGCAGAGCGCTGTGGACATCCTGGGCTTCAGCCCCGATGAGAAGGTGGGGATGTACAAGCTGACAGGGGCCGTCATGCACTATGGAAACATGAAATTCAAGCAGAAGCAGCGTGAGGAGCAGGCAGAGCCAGACAGCACAGAAGGTAGAGCTGACTGCAAAGTTTGCTTGTGACATGCACCTGGAGAGAGCTAGTGACACAGCCCCATAAAGTTCCCAACACTTTGAAAATTATTTTCCCTTTCAGAAACTTTTTTTTTTAAGTCTGTTAAGTTTTTTTAAGTCTGTTATTTGTTTTAAGCCTGCAAGTTCCACAAAGTCAATGATTTAATTTATGCTCTGCAAGGAACCAGAAAGACATAAAGCTTAAGCATTGTTGCAGTGCTCCAAGCATGGAACAGGAGTGTGCTGCAGCTGAGACACTACCTTTGGAGCAGGGGGAATATTTTTCATGGGACTGGAGAGGAGCTTCTTTTGACAAGAGGTGCATGTGAGAAGCACCAAAAGTAACAGAGACATCCCAGAGGACGAGGACACCTTTCTTTGTCTCTTTTGAACTTGTTTGCTGTCTTTGATCCTAGTGGCTGACAAAGCTGCCTACCTGATGGGTCTGAATTCTGCTGATTTGCTCAAGGGTTTATGCTATCCCAGGGTGAAAGTCGGGAATGAATATGTAACTAAAGGACAAAATGTCCAACAGGTACACAAACACCTGATCAGCTTTTCAACTTTAAAGCTAACTCAGCATTCATTACTGCCATGTCTGTGCTTCTTACAGGTGTACAATTCAGTGGGTGCACTGGCTAAATCAGTCTATGAGAAGATGTTCCTGTGGATGGTTGTTCGCATCAACCAACAGCTGGATACGAAGCAGCCCAGGCAGTACTTCATTGGTGTCCTGGACATTGCTGGCTTTGAGATCTTTGATGTGAGTTACTATAGGTACACTCGCCAATTGAGAACTGCTTGAAACTAACTGTCATTTTTTTTATATTCTGAATTTGCAGTTCAACAGCCTGGAGCAGCTGTGCATCAACTTCACCAATGAGAAACTGCAACAGTTCTTCAACCACCACATGTTCGTGCTGGAGCAGGAGGAGTACAAGAAGGAGGGAATTGAATGGGAGTTCATTGACTTTGGGATGGACCTGGCTGCCTGCATTGAGCTCATTGAGAAGGTAGAAGAAATCTTTTCATCGTAGGAGAGCACATTTCTGTTGTAATTCATTTTAATCTAGTAATTCTTGATAAATTGACACAATGCTGTTGAATTACTCTCTCACATCAAAAGAGGCAGCTTATAAAACCAAAGCTTTTGGAATGACAGGCTGCCTCTGCACAATGATTTCCTGAACAATATAGCTGGGGTGGAAGAGGGTCTACATCATCTCTGTTTGGTGCCTTTTATGACCGTCTTTAACAGGAAGGTGAACCTCAAGTCTTATTCCTTGCAGTAATGGCTCCCCTCTCCACCTCTTACTTTCTTCACATATTCATATTTCCCCCAGCCCATGGGCATCTTCTCCATCCTGGAAGAGGAGTGCATGTTCCCCAAGGCAACTGACACCTCTTTCAAGAACAAGCTCTATGACCAGCATCTGGGCAAGTCCAACAACTTCCAGAAGCCCAAGCCTGTCAAAGGCAAGGCTGAGGCCCATTTCTCCCTGGTGCACTACGCTGGGACAGTGGACTACAACATCTCTGGGTGGCTTGACAAGAACAAGGACCCTCTGAATGAAACTGTTGTGGGGCTCTATCAGAAATCATCCTTGAAGCTGCTGTCCTTCCTTTTTTCTAACTATGCTGGTGCAGAAACAAGTAAGTGCTTTTTCAGTGATGAACAATAAGGCAAGAATCAATTAAAGTCTACTTCTGCTTCTTCTCTCTTGGTATAGTCTAGGCTACCATCCTCTAATGTGACCTTGTTCTGGTGTGCATCCAAATATGTAAAAACTGAGACACCAACTCTGGTGCAGGCAAGTAAAGTGCAGCAAGTCCAAACTCAAGTGACAGGAGATGTATGTTTCCTGATTGACTGTGTTTACTCAGACACTACACAGGTGCCAAATACATGAGCAGAGTGCAAGCACTTTACAGTTTTTGGAGACAGAGTTTTGTTTCTTGAGGTGAACTGGAAGAACTATTTCATATCCAGCTGAGCAGTCTTGGTTTTGCAAGGGAAACGAACAGAGAATCTAATTTCCAAGTCTTCTATGAGTATCAGGAAGTAGTCCAACCTCTTGCCCTTTTTTTGCTTTTGAAGACCATCAAACTGGACAGTCAGTATGTCTGCCTTACCAAAAAACACCAAAAACCAATAGTCTGGCAGCCTGGATGCTGGGCAAAAAGCAGAGGCAGTGTACAACAGCAGTCAAGTCAGCCATCAGGCACATGGACAGCAGGGTTTGAGGCTCAAGAGAACAGTGCATGGGGGCTTCCCTGGGGACAGTGTGTCTGAGAAAGCTCTAGGAAATACTGGGGATGAGTCAGCTGTGAACTTTGCAGGTATCATCAGTAGGAGGAAGGTAAGAACAAAGGTTGTGCAGATATATTTTTGGATAAGGTGTGAAATTCAGAGCACAAAGATTCCATTTACATTCAAATTTAATTGATTTCAAGAGTGTAGCAAATATGGAAAGACACTGTACTGCTTGAACTTGTATTCCTGAGACAATAATTTGGTTCCTGTCTTGGGGCTGCCATAAGTCAGAATAGAACTCTATGCTTCACCTGGAACATTGCATTAGGAGATTTTTCTAAAGAAGACTTCATTGTACTGATAAATGAATGTCCACTGCTGAGTCACATTCTTATGGTCTTTCACGTAATTACAAAAAAAAAAAATTAAAATAGGGCTAGGTGTAATAGTAAAAACAATGTGACTAATAGCACAGAGTACAATGTTAGAAAATGTACGTCAGGCCACACTGTTCCATACCAGCAAAGCCATATGCACTGTAATTCAGTCTAAATCTTGCATTTGAGAACAAATACACCATTACACTGGGCAACAGCTAGCCAGCACCAGTCCACTAAACTGCCGTGCAGCCATGCGTCAGTATTTAAAATTAAGTATTTTATTGGCCCATGGCTAAAGAAAGCAAGGAGAGGCCTACAAAACATACTGCTTATTCTAACTGTTCACCTCCCATCCACTTCTTCTAAGGTGATAGTGCTGGTGGTGGCAAGAAAGGTGCTAAGAAGAAGGGGGGCTCTTTCCAGACGGTATCTGCTGTGTTCAGGGTATGTGAATTTCCTTTTACATGAGCCGTGTTTCCACAGTTATCTGAGGGCTGGAACACCTGTCCTATAACGAACACTGAGAGAGCTGAAGTTGCTCAGCCTGGAGAAGATTCCGGGCGTAGCTTAATCTGGCTTTCCAACATATAAAGGGGCTTATCAGAAGGACAGAAAAAGACTTTACCAGGGCCTGTAATGACAGGACAAAAAGCAACGATTTTAAACTGGAAGAGGGTATGTTTAAACTGGATTTAAGGAAGACATTTTTTTACTGTACTGAGGCACAGGTTGTCCAGAGAAGCTGTGGCTGCCTCATCCCTGGAAGTGTCCAGGGCCAGGTTTGAAAGTGCTCAGAGCAACCTGGTGTAGGTGGAAGATGTCCCTGCCTAGAACAGGGATGTTGGGCTTAATGATTTTCAAAGACCTCCTCCAATCCAAACCATTCTGTTATTCCATAACTCTGACATTTTGAATAAGAATGCAAAAGATTTGCAGATTGAAGCTGAAATCTTTGTTTTGTTCTATCATAGGAAAATCTAAACAAGTTGATGACTAACCTGAGAAGCACCCATCCTCACTTTGTGCGTTGCCTGATTCCTAATGAGACCAAGACTCCTGGTAAGTCCATCATGGTACTCTGAAGACACAGGACTGATGAGAATTTGCCTGCTTAGTTTCCACACCAACTTCTGAACAGCTCCCTTTGCATGTGAAGTCCTTGTGGGGGTTTGCCTGTGGGACCATAACCAAGGGAACTTTCTTGTGTTGTCTACCATGACTGTAAAATTTTGATCATTACATGGTCCACAACACTTACCCATCTTTGCTTAGTGTGTGCACAGAACTCAAGGTGATAAAGATGGGCTTGATTCCAGCTGATAAAATTGTCTGTTGTGTGTAATAGCATTAGAAAATCCCTAACAAGTGCCTAGTTTAAGGGACCACTATCTCATTCAGAACTGTTGGGCTCAGCCCAAGACCACTTACCAATTTCTAATTATTCAGTGTTAGGATCTGATTCACTGAGCTGTCAAAGAAATTATACACCATTTGTAGAATTCCATGTACAAGCTGCTGTGTGCTGCTAGCACTTGGAAAGCATTTTGATATAAAGTTAATTTTTTTCATTTTTTAACTAAATATTTAACTCTCACAAAGAGTTTAGTCTCCAAGAACTGTCAATTTTGGGAGTATTATCATGTGGTCAATAAATTGAAGTGCTTGGGAAGAGTTTGCCAGGGTGTTTTAGGAGTCAAACCATAATGATACTGGTAGAATGATAAGGTAGATACTGTTAGAATGTAATGGATGCAACAGGAATACCAGGAAACAGAAGCTTAGCATCTGCTCAGAAAACAAAAGACCAATTTCAGAATGTTTACCTTTCTACTTTATGTCTCTCTGCGTAACCCCGAAGATCACAAGAAGGCTTTAAGCAACGCACATACATGTAATATTCACATTTCAACTACCCATACAAATTCCTTTTCTATTCAGTAGAGAGAAACTGGCCTTTTAGGTTGGCATTTTAAGGTATGACTCATCTAGCCTCTTATATATTATATATCTTAGGATGAGATACATCACATCCTAGAAGAAACTGTTTACTTCACTGACTATAAATGAAGCCCAAATGGAAGTGTCCACACTTCATATCCGAAAGAAAGAGGATTCCCCCTGGGATCTTTACAGTCAAGAAGGTGCAAGGAGGGGATTAAGGAAACTGACTAAAATAGAAAAGCATATTTGAATAAATGATGTTGCCAGACATGGCTGTCATTTTACTGTTGGGTTTGTTGTTTTGACAGATGTGACTTAAAGGGAATCTTGACTTTTGCCTTTTAAAAGAAAAGTAGTACAGTGTGATTCAAGTTAGGAATGGTGAAGTGAAGGAAGGAAAACTGGACATCTGATTTTTAGCTGGTTTTAGGCTGCTTATGATTGACTTTTCTCTGGGTAAACCTTTATTGATTACACTGAAAGTTAAGGATACAGACCATTCTGTATTAAAGAATGTCTCTAGGATCTGATGGGAATTTCTACATAACAAAATGATTCCAAGAGTTTTATTCTGCCAGTTGCACTTCGTAATACTGGGGATAAGACTTAGAAATACACTTGATTATTATATCCAATAGATATTTTAGCAGGAGGAAGTTAAATCTTCCACTTTTAACCAACTGTCCTCCACAGAAAGACTAAGAGCTTCAAGTAATCTGTTTCTCCAGTCCTGTGTGGGAATGTAGCTATAAGATCTAAATAAGTTTGAGTATAGTCAATACTTACATGGCAGATCCAAAGTAGAATCTTAGAGAACACAAAGAGCCAATTGTCTGGATGGCACTACAGTACACAGTGCCACCTTTGCCTACATCCAGTGAGGAGGCTGATTCCGTTGAAGATTTTTTAGCTGGTCTTCTAAAGCACTGTCCTCCTGTTTTTGAGAAATGAGGCCTCATGCCTTTTCACAAGCACTGCTAGCCCTGGCATCCTTAGTAAAGTTCAGTGAAGCAACTCTCTGCAACTTATATGAATTGAAGGCATGTTCTGTCTGAACTTCCTGCATCTTTAACCAAGAGCTGTTTGAGTTTTATGGGGATTTGAAAAAAAAAAAGGAGGTAATTCTGGAATGCTAATACATATGAAGATTCTTTGGAAGAAAAAGAGAATTATGATGGATGTATTTTGTTTAAGGTGAAATGGACCATTACTTGGTGATGCATCAACTGCGGTGCAATGGGGTTCTAGAAGGCATCCGAATTTGCAGGAAGGGGTTTCCAAGCAGAATTCTTTACGCAGACTTTAAGCAACGGTAGGTCTTCAGTTATTACTGTCTGTTAAGATAAGGCCTTAGTAAACACACAGCTCACATGACAGGTCTGGTGACATTATGGAGAGACAACTTCTGAATTAGGCCAGATCAATGACCAAGTCTTTAATACCGTCTGAGGTCACTCCAGTGTTTCCCTCTCTGACCAGACCAGAGATTTTTTGATATGTCAGAACCAGGATAATTTCTAAACTGAAGTCAATGCCTGATGATTCAAAGAGATACAAAACACTTGCAGTGTAATGAATAAAGTGCCAGCTGTTTGAAGTCTCTCAGACTACAGATACAAAATCCATACATGTCAGCACAGCTGACTGTGCACTGACTCACAGTGCATTGACTGAGCATTCTGAAACCCAAGGCTTTGCCAGTACTCTGTCCCTCACCTGCATCCTATACCCTGTTATCCTCATCTTTAAAATGGAGACAATTAAAATGGTTTGTGTGGGCTCAGTTGCAATAAATTTCTAAATCAGAACTGGCTGCTGGTATAATTAAAAGTAACAGAAGCATCTTCCGTGCTTCACTGGTGCGAAAAGGACACAAGATCTCTCTGAAAATGCCCTGAAATCTGACGTTCAGTAAGGGATTAGCTGGTCTCAATTGTCAAATCTTAATTTAATGTGACTGATGAAGGAATCCATCCATAATGGTCATGGTCCAGAATCAAAAAGTGCTTTAGGAATGACAATGAAAAACTAAGAAAGAGAATAAACTCACTGCATTACCATCACTGTTGTGATTGTAAATATTCTTTTCCAAAGTAGACTTGAGAATAAAAAGTGCTCCAGTGTACAGTCACACATCCATATTGATGTATCTGAAGAAATCTCTTTAGAAGGATTAGGTGGTCCTGTTCATGACACAGGATTACCTTAATTAAGTTACCTTGCAAAATGTTAAGACTGCTGTTGGCATTTACAGAGTAATACCATGTCATTTTCAGCCCACTCAAGGATTCAACGGTAAGACTTGTAGAGACTGTGAGCTGTGCAAAATCTGAATTCCCTTTGGAATATAGCTGATTTTTGTCAGTTGTTTTAATTAATCTTCAACTGTAGTTTGAGTAGCATTCCTCTAACCAATGAAACAAGTTTAGAAGAGGTTGACATGTTCTCACTGTGTTCTCCCTAATTCCTGGATCTGCAGACACTCTCAAGTATGTGCCTTGATTTTGTATGTAACAGCACACTGTGTTGCTACACAGACAACAGATTCCTCTAGAATAGATGTGTCTGCTTTCCAACATGTTCTGTTCAGCCAGCCAACACTGCCTAGATTTCAGATGACATATTCAGCTGCTTTCAGATTGCTCCATTTTCATGTATTTCACGATACCCAATGGATCCTATTTTCATCACCTTGTTTGCAACCAGTTTTTGCAACCTGTCTCACTATAGGTACAAGATCCTAAATGCCTCAGCCATTCCAGAAGGCCAATTCATTGACAGCAAAAAGGCTTCAGAAAAGCTTCTTTCCTCCATTGATGTTGACCACAACCAATACAAATTTGGCCACACCAAGGTAAAGTCCTTCTGGAAGAGTACATATAATTAATGGCAAAGTATTTTGTTTGTTGAAAGTATTTCTTGCACACAAAATCAGCCTTCATGATTATAAACGAAGTACATGACTAGCAAGAGAGAGGACAGAAAACTTGTCTGGTTCTTGTGTGAGGGGCAGCACTGCCACCCCTGGGAACATCACACTACCAGAATGATGCAGTGTGCCTGCAACTAGATTTTCTGCCGCCCCTTTCTCCTGCCAGTTGAACACATTTATATCAGTGCATGTTAGATAGGCTCAGACAAGTTTGGACACTCCTACTTTTCAGGAGATTTAGGCAAACAAAGTCAGTATTCTGTATACAAAGCAGCATTAGGGGAGACACTGATTCTCTGGTCAGCACAACCAAGGCAGTGCTATCTCTGAATGCAAATCAGACCTCTGCTACTGAACAGACAGAGAATCATAGAATGGTTTGGGTTGGAAGGGACCTTAAAGAACATCTGATTGCAACTCTTGCCATGGGCAGGGACACCTTCCATTATCCCAGGTTGCTCCGAGCCCTGTCCAACCTGGCCTTGGATACTTCCAGGGATGGGGCGGCCACAGCTTCTCTGGGCAACCTGTGCCAGGGTCTCACCACCCTCACAGGGAAGAATTTCCTCCTAATATCTAATCTAAAGCTACTCTGTCTTAATTTGAAGCCATTCTCCCTTATCCTGTCACTTCAGGCTCTTGTAAAAAGTCCCTCTCCATCTTTCTTGTAGGCTCCCTTCAGACCCTGGAATGCCACAATTAGGTGACCCCAGAGCCTTCTCTTTTCCAGGCTGAACAAACCCTCAGCCCTTCCTCAGAGCAGAGGTGCTCCATTCCTCTAATCACGTTGGTGGCTCCTTTGGACTTGCTCCAACATCTTCCTGTGCTGGGGACCCCAAACCTGGATGTAGGTACTCCAGGAGGAGTCTCATGAGTGCAGAATCCCCACCTCCCCTGCTGCCCACGCTGCCCAGCCCAGCACATGGAGGGTTTCTGGGTTGTATCATGTCCAGCCTCTCCCTCACCAGCACCACCAAGTCCTTCTCCCCAGGGCTGCTCTTAATCTTTGCATCCCCAGCCTGGATTGATACCAGGGGTTGCCCTGACCCAGATGCAGAACCTTGCAATCGGTCTTGTTAAACCTCATGAGATTCCCATGGGCCACTTTGGAGCTTGTCCAGGTCCCTCTGGATGGAATCATCATGAATGCTTCTCAAGTCAGCGCTACCAAATCTTGAGCCTGACATAGAAAGGTAGAGTACAGAGAAGAGAAGAGTAAGATAGAGTACTAAGTTGAAAGTTAACTATTTGATTTATTAACTATTGATGAGCTAGATCTTCACGACCTATGCTGGAACAGGCAGCAAATAATACTGCAATAATGTGATTAGGTGATTTCATGACAGAGTGACTTGTCATGAATCATGGGAACACTGAGAATCTGAATACTGACACAAAATTTCTGTAGCTGTTAAACCTTTACTCTGCAGGCATTTTTCCAAAACTGCCTTGTACTACTCTGTATCTGCTGTCAATAGCCTTGTATCTGCTTAAGCCTTAAACTATTTGACCCTCTTCTATATTCTAGGTGTTCTTCAAGGCAGGTCTCCTTGGACTCCTAGAAGAGATGAGAGATGAGAAGCTTGTGAGCCTCATCACTTCTACACAAGCTATGTGCAGAGGGTACCTCATGAGAAAAGAATTTAAAAAGATGAATGCAAGAAGGTAATATAAGAAAATACTAACAATTTTACTACATCAGATCAAATGTCCATCAATGCAGTGTGGAACAAAGCAGGTACAAACTAACAGCTTCCTCACAACAGCCTCACAGATTCTGGCAAGTGGACCATGCATCTGGACCACAATATCTAGTATTTAACAAGGAACTTTTTCTCTAGGAATGTACTTACTGTTTTCAGCCTTTAAAGAACTCTCTGACAGAGACAGACAACTGAACAAGGGCTAAGGTTTGTCTGTTTTGAACACATTGTCTCATCATTTCATTGGATCAGATTGGTTTTGTAAGGAATGACATATTTTCACTCTCTGCTCTCCCTTTCTTTTATTTCCTTTCCTGCCTCCATCATCCAAGTTGAACAATTCTAGCTTGTACAGAGAAGGTACTCCATACATTCAACGGTTCCACATTCCCTTCCCTTTGAAATGGGATGAATCATGCAAAATGTAGAGTGCAGGAGTGACAGCACTGGGCAAACAAAGCAAACTTTCTCAAATGTTGTTGATGAGTGAAAGCTTTAGGGGGAGCAAGGCTTGCATAACTGCACATGATGCTCTGCCAAAGAGCTGCTTTTTTTTGTATTACTGTGAAGCATATATTTAGCTCAGGTGTTCCCTGAGCTAGGCATAAT
The DNA here is from genome assembly GCA_013390005.1 of Calyptomena viridis. NCBI lineage: Eukaryota > Metazoa > Chordata > Aves > Passeriformes > Eurylaimidae > Calyptomena > Calyptomena viridis. The sequence continues at coordinate 64,390 of WEIV01022203.1, forward strand.
TTCTAAGAATTCAATAACTCTTAACTGGATTTCTCTGCAAGGAATTGTCTAATCTCCCTTTGAACTACAGGCATCAACAACATCCTTTTGCATTCAATACCATAAAAAAGTTTATCTTTTTTTTCAGTTTCTGTCTTAATAATTTCTAATATGGTATTTGCTCTTTTGAGTGACACAAAAAGCATCAAGCTGCTGTTTCCACAATTGACAGTAACTGCCAGATTTGTAATCTCAGCACAAGCACTTCACTTGTATTTACCTGAGCACTTGCACTTTCCTTGAGACTGAGGAAAGTCTCAGAGACTCCCAGTCACTATACCAGAGAAGTCTGTCTGTTTTGGAGTATATATCCATATACTCCATATATCCATCATATATCCAGACATAGTTATTATTCAAGCTACTGAACCAGACATTCTGCAATGAAAGCCTAGAAATGACTTTTTAATAAAAGCAAGGGAGCTAAGGAAAAGACTCTCTTGCAAAAGTTATTTGGGGTAAATGCTGATGCTGTGTGGCAAATAATGAGCTCAAGTCTCATCACCCTCATAAACTGTTTTCATGTGTTTTCAGAGAATCCATTTATATCATCCAGTACAATGTTCGTTCATTCATGAACGTCAAGCACTGGCCCTGGATGAAGCTGTTCTTCAAGATCAAGCCCTTGCTGAAGAGTGCAGAGTCTGAGAAGGAGATGGCCAACATGAAGGAAGAGTTTGAGAAAACCAAGGAAGAGCTTGAGAAATCTGAGGCTAAAAGGAAGGAACTGGAGGAGAAAATGGTGACCTTGTTGCAAGAGAAAAACGACCTGCAGCTTCAGGTTCAGTCTGTGAGTAACCTTCATTTTCAGATTCACCCCATTTCCTCTTACTCTACTGCTGTTTCCCTTCTCTTTTCCATTGTCCTTCATAAACAGGCATGTAACAGGGACAGAATCTCCACTGCTTTGTATCTGGTCTTGTCACTTACACCGAACAAATGTGAGTACAAAGCACACACATTAACACCAGTAGGAGTATAGGAAGTTCCAACTGGGCTCCCAGATAAACCCATTCATCATTAAGTAATCACCAGTGGAAGAATCAGACGTCCCACAGTATATACTGTGTGCTCCTCACAGTGGTGTCCGACTCTGGATGAAATATAGGCTGTTTCCACATCCGTTGACGCTTATAATACGGAGCCAGGGTAGGGGTGCTTTTCTGTCAGAGGCAGGACTGAAACTGTGGAAACTGCTTTTCTCTGGAATACTGCTGAACAGAGCCTGAAATTATACCTGTCAGGTTCTAAAAGGTAATAAGATGGCCAAGGGCAGTTGGTGCAAGTGGACCTGTCACTTGTTGCCATGTGTTTTCAAGTCAGTCAAGTTTCAGCAACAATCCTGTATTGTTTCACATCAGGCCACACCCCTCCTGACAGGGAGTTGTAGAGAGCAAGAAGGTCCTCCCTGAACCTCCTTTTCTCCAGGCTGAGCCCCCCCCGCCAGCTCCCTCAGCTGCTCCTGGTGCTGCAGCCCCTCAATGTCTGAGAACTGCCCCCAGGACTGGAGGTGTCCCAGCAGTGCCAGCACAGGGGACAGTCACTGCACTGGGCCTGTTGGCCACACTATTGCTGGTACAAAACAAGTACCATTGACCTCCTTGCCCACCTGGAGACACTTGGGCTCATGTTCAGCTGCTGTCACCAGCACCTCCAGGTCCTTTTCCAGCTTTCCAGACTCTCTGCCCACCAGCCTGGAGCCCTCCATGGGTTGTTGTGACCCAAGTGCAGGACCCAGCACTTGGCCTTGTTGAACCTCAGCCCATGCATCCAGCCTGTCCAGATCACCCTGCAGAGACTTACTGTCCTCCAGCAGATCAACACTCCCACAAAACTTGATGCCATCTATGAACTTGCCAAAGGTTTTCTCCATCCTCTCTTTCCCTAGGAGACAGCAGATACCTCTTCTGGCATTCTGCCTAGAATACATCACAGTAGCATTAATTTAGACAAAATTTTATCTGTTAACCATGCATCACAAAATGTTAGCTATAGTAAAAGTTGCAGGCTACAATTTAGGTCAACTTTGACCCTGTTTTCACTGGAGAGAGGTTAGAGAATAATGGGAACAAGTTTGGCCTCATGTGAAGAAACTGGGGAGAGACAGTCTGACCTGTGTCATTAGAGTTGAAGGAGCTTATTAAAGATGGAATCACCTGCTGTTCTATGAAAGATGACTTTGAAATGCTGTATGTTTTATAAATCCACATCTAATATCAGGCTCCCATGATGGCATCATTCCAGCTGTCCACTGGAATGGTGCCCACCTATTTATGTCACTGATTAATTGCAAGCTCCTTGTTATGACTGAACCCTGTGAGTCTATTGTATGATACTGTAGTCAAACCACCTGATCAGCTAAAAGAAAGTATCTCTGCCATGGGCTTATGGTCCACTTTCCCAGCCATGGCTGAGCAAGACAATTTCCTCATGATTGAATTGTGCATTACTGTGATTTGCATAGAAAATTCTGTCCAGGCTTGTGTATTCAATTCTCTGGATACGGCACCTGAATAACATATGTTGCCTTTTGTCATTTTTATGATAAATATAATAAGCCTTTAATATGTTGTGATAGGAGAGTGAAAATCTAGCTGATGCTGAAGAGAGATGTGAAGGACTCATTAAAAGTAAAATCCAGCTGGAAGCTAAAATTAAAGAACTAAATGAAAGATTGGAGGATGAAGAGGAGACAAATGCAGAACTGACTGCAAAGAAGAGGAAACTTGAAGATGAGTGCTCTGAGCTAAAGAAAGATATTGATGATCTTGAAATGACTCTGACCAAAGTGGAAAAGGAGAAGCATGCAACAGAGAATAAGGTGACAGAGAAATTGGGGAATTATTCTTCCCCAGACAGTTTTCCCAAAGAGTTGTCAGTTTTGTGGAAAGTTGCAGTCATTTTTAAGTGCTCTGAACAAAAGTGAGATGTGCCCAAGGCATAGGAGAGAGGTATTTTCATTTAACCAGCTGCCAGACTTTTTCTGTTAAAATTTTAACTTCCTCTTAGGAACAATGCCTTTTCTGTGACAGGTCAAAAAGGGTTAAGAGGTTGTTATGGTGTTTTACAGAGAATTTTCCTATCAGGCTCTTTGCAGCCTTAAGGAATCTGTACATCTGTGTCTCCTGTGGATAACAGAGGACTATGATGGTCGTGAGCAACTCAGCACAGAACAGCTATGCTGGCCCTTTCTCACATGCATTGAGAACTGATTTTCCAGATGTTAAATGTTTTCCTATTATTATTTTGTGTTTAAGAAGCCCAGATGTCCTCTAGGATGGACACCCTTATTTTCCATTGAGCTCATGATACAACAAGAGTTCTTCCTGACTTGTAAGGTTCAGACTGTCCGTGTAGCAAGGAGAGTCTGTATCAGGTGGTCATTAACTCATTTATCTCCCAGGAAATGCACAGATCTCTTCATGTACACCTCAACAACCAATATGAAGAGGCAGAATTGAGATGTATATGTTAGAATTCAAAAGTCTGTGTACGTGGGGATAGTGTTCAGTCCTGCTGTAGAAACAATAATGGCAGAGCTGTAGCTACAACATTGAGGTTCCCTCCACTGCCATCAATACTAGATCTTGTCTGCAATTACAGACACACTGAACATTGCTATACCAATGCCTAGAGGAAATCCAGCTGGTGCTGAGTATTAGGATGAGGGAGTGTCCTATAGAATAGCAGGGCCATACACATTTCCTTATCCCTACTACCAGGCTTTCCCATTCAAATGCACAAATGGGAAGCAAGGGTCAGGCAGGCTAATGCACGGGCCTGATGCTTTTGAGATAAGGCTGCTGCAATGCTCTATTGAATTACAAGAAGTGTCCAAGGCAAAGCTAGCAGAGCCACTATGTCTGGTAGCCCTGTTAGAAGCCCCTCCCCTAAACTTGTGATGGCTTATTCCACAGGCATAAGGTTTTTTGTCATGTTATCGTGTTTCTTTCACTTTTATGGAAATCTTAACATATCTTTGGCTATGCTTGCCACTTGATTGTATATTTTTAAAGAACCTGACTTGCTGAGAATTTACAGCTGTTTTCATATCAAATATGTCACACACAGGAAAGGCATTTTTTGAGCAAGAGCAACTCACAGGGCTTTTGTAAATCTCAGTGGGAAAAGCCTGCAGAGGCAAGTGAAGATCTAGTACATGTTCCATGACAGAATTCAGTAGAATAGGGCTGGGGGTCAAAAACAGCTAAAGCAAGAATTCCTACAAGCAGGATCATAGAGGTGAGACCCTCAGGCATGACACTTGCTGCTGCCCCATCACATCAATATAAACATTCTGTGGAGAGCACTTTGACTACATCCATGCAAGATTTTGCAAGGATGCACTCACTGTGCTCTCAGAGTGTCATTTCTCAAGGCAATCCCTCATAATTCGGATGCTGGCTGTCTGACAGGTTAAGAATCTTACTGAAGAGATGGCAGCTCTGGATGAAAATATTTCTAAACTCACTAAGGAGAAAAAGGCTCTGCAGGAAGCCCACCAACAGACACTGGATGACTTGCAAGTTGAGGAAGACAAAGTCAGCACACTCACCAAAGCCAAGACCAAACTGGAGCAGCAAGTAGACGATGTAAGTAAAAAGTTTTGGGTTGTGAATGTAGATGCTCTAAGAGATTATAAGACTAGAAATCCATAGTTTGGAGCATAAGAAACACCCAAAGTAACCAAGCCAGCTCTAATAACTTCAGCTGATAAATCATTGATAATTGACAGGGAATTGTGAAATCCAGTACATCTTTCATGTTCATCACTGGGTATTTCAGCATTCTAGACTTTTGTGACTTTGTTTAAACCATTAGCTGGAGCAGCAGACCTGTGACAGTTTGAAGGTTGCTGAAGAGTTGTGTGTACATATACTCCAGGAAGTTACGAATACTGGGAATTTGCCATGTCTAGCAGTCTATATGCTAGAGACTGCAGCCACTGGAAAATTTTCATTTCTGTTTTTTCAAAAACAGGAATTGTATTTCAAATGTGCACAGCCAAGCTGTGGACAGCTCAATATCTGAAACCAAATCACCACGGCAGCTCTGATCTCGCAGTGAGAGTGTAGCATGGGTGGAGATGATCTGATTGTTTTCTCTATACATCAATTTCCAACATAGTTAGATTTTTTAAAATCTAATTACATTCAGAGTAAAATTCATGTGTTTCAAAGTATGTTTTATGTGTTTTAGCTTGAAGCATCTCTGGAACAAGAGAAAAAACTGCGAATGGACCTTGAGAGAGCAAAGAGAAAACTGGAGGGTGACCTGAAAATGTCTCAGGATTCCATAATGGATCTGGAAAATGACAAGCAACAGATGGATGACAGACTAAAAAAGTATTGCATCGACTTCTTATGCTCTGAATTCTGAAATTCAGGTTTTATCTTAACCAAATTCTTATTCTTTAACAGAAAGGATTTTGAAATTAGCCAGTTGCAAAGTAAAATTGAAGACGAGCAAGCTCAAAGTTCTCAGCTGCAAAAGAAAATTAAGGAGCTTCAGGTAAAGTCTAAGAGTTATTAATATTTTTAGTAGCAAGCACAAGTTTCTTAAAATGAACTGATATTTATTCTCAGACCATTCTACAAAAATCTTTACCCTCACATGTGTAACCATTAATACGGACTCTGTGCTCTTCTCAGGGCACTTTTACAGAAACTCTGGCATCTAATCATACGTAACTATGTAGGCAATTTCTTAGGTGAAGATTGTGGCAAGCTTTGAAAATGCTACTGAGAATTGCTTTTCTAAGAAAAAAATAGAATGTGACATAGTGTGTCATGATCAGGACAAAGATCACTTTCTAAACGCAGAGCCGGGAAGACAGCTCTCTTCGGTGTTATTATCCCATGACTGCTCATCTCACAGTTCCTTTCATCCTGTTTGCTGATGGAGAAAGGACACTGATTTGTTTTGGCCTGACCTTTGGAAAATTTCTAAGAAACTCGCATTCCTTTACATTTGCAGTTACACAACTCTATTTCTTCAGAAAAGTGCCATTCAAAATTCTTCACAAAACAAAATAAATTCATTCCGAGATATAACATAAAATGAAGTACCAGATTTTATATTCACTATTGTTCCAGAGTTGAATATTGCATACCCTAGGACCCAATTCAGTGAAGTTTCTAATGATGCTTCTCTTTCTACACTTATATAAATGGATGTGAATCTTTGCTCTATATTCCTTAATGATAACTTCAAATCTGCCTGTGCAGAAGTCCTCTTTTAACCAATTAACTCTCACAGGCCCGTATTGAGGAACTGGAGGAGGAAATCGAGGCAGAGCGAACCTCTCGCGCTAAAGCAGAGAAGCATCGGGCTGACCTGTCGCGGGAGCTCGAGGAGATCAGCGAGCGCCTGGAAGAGGCAGGAGGGGCGACGGCAGCTCAGGTGGAGATGAACAAGAAGCGCGAGGCCGAATTCCAGAAGATGCGCCGTGACCTCGAAGAGGCCACGCTGCAGCACGAAGCCACGGCTGCCGCCCTGCGCAAGAAGCACGCGGACAGCACAGCTGAGCTCGGGGAGCAGATCGACAACCTGCAACGCGTGAAGCAGAAGCTGGAGAAGGAGAAGAGTGAGCTCAAGATGGAGATTGATGACTTGGCCAGTAACATGGAGTCTGTCTCCAAAGCCAAGGTTGCTGTGCAGGAAGAAACATTTCTCATTGTTACGATTGTTCTGAACAATCAGATTTGCTGAAGGAGATGCTTTCTATCTCTTCACAGAGCAATCTGGAAAAGATGTGCCGAGCTCTCGAAGACCAGTTCAGTGAAGTCAGAACCAAAGATGATGAACATGTGCGACTAATTAATGATCTGAACACACAGAAAACACGTCTACAGACTGAGAATGGTATGTCCCTTTAGGAAATGTAATACACCTGTGTTAAGGACTTAAATATACTGCCTGAATGCCTGTGTATTTTGTAACATGCTTATCACTCAGTGAGCTGAACAAAACTCAGAATACAGAATTTTCTCCTAGTGGCAGTCATAGGAACTCCAGCCAGGGAATCATAAAACCAAACTAAAAGAACTGTTAATCAAAATGAACATGTGAGTTTGTGGTCAGTTCATTTCCTTTCTTTTGATGCCAGCACATCATTTATCTTTGACAGGTTTTCCTATTGGTGGAAATGAAATTGCTTCTATCCCTTCAATTTACCACATTTTATCTTGTAATCACTTTCCACATGGCTGGCTGCTTTCATGCATTTATTTTATGTCTTTTATCCCTGTCTAAAAAAAAAATCAACTTTTTCTTGTTAGGTGAACTTACTCGGCAACTGGAGGAGAAGGAGTCCTTGATTTGTCAGTTGACTCGAGGCAAACATGCTTTCACTCAGCAGACTGAAGAGCTGAAGAGGCAACTAGAAGAAGAAAATAAGGTGAATTGTTTTCATTTGGATCAATAAATTAAAAAATAAACAAATGCACTAAAAAAATAAATTAGATTTCTTCTCAGAGAAAGGTAGAGATATCAGAACAGTGAAAATTTTGAACTTTGCCTTGGAGCACAATACAGAGAATGCATTAGAAATTAAATAAAGAAGACAGTTTAAGTTCTTCTCATCATGCCTTCTGAAGTTCAAAAACATGAGAGAAGTGAATGAAAACAGCTCTGTGTGCATACCTTACTGTTTCTGGAAATCCCTGAGGTAAACCAAACACCGGCAGCCAGAAAAAATAGAGCGGAAGTGCCTGCACATTGTCTATTGTTTATCCCATCTTTGCCTGAAGCACTTGGTGCAGATGTGTTTGAACACATGAAGCAGAGGTGTTTGAGAGGTGGCATCCCAGAAAAGATGGACAAGCACCTAACATTGTTTCACAATATCAAGTTTGAAACACAGAGTCCTTAATGTTACTAACTTTGCTCCTTCTGTTACTCTAGCAACTGTAGCACATGGGAAGTGCTATATGAAATTTTTATCAAACTGCAGTAAAAAAATCCAGTCACAAATTGTTAGTGTTTTCACAATTTGCATAATTTTAACTATCAAGGCCAAGAACGCCCTGGCCCACGCCCTGCAGTCCGCTCGCCACGACTGTGACTTGCTGCGGGAACAATATGAGGAGGAGCAGGAAGCCAAGGGGGAGCTGCAGCGCGCCCTGTCCAAGGCCAACAGTGAAGTGGCCCAGTGGAGAACCAAATACGAGACGGACGCGATTCAGCGCACGGAGGAGCTCGAGGAGGCCAAGTATGTGGAGGGATAGCCTGGAGCAAGTAGGATGATATTTAAGTATAAACGAGTGAAGGAACTGCAGGAAATCATAATATGCTTGTAATGGGAATATGCGGAGCAGTGCCCTTTGTAATGTATTAGGAGTGAAAAGAGGAATGAGTAGATATTTAAAGGAGGAGTAGGGGTAGAGGCTTAGGATTGTCTACATAAGAGAATTCCAGTGCATAAACTATTGAGTTAATAATAGTAGTTGAAAAATCACATTCTTTACACTGCCAGTATTAAAAGTGTATTTCTGGTCCCTCTCCATGTTGGTACTTGAGTACATATCCTCCCATCCTATGCACCAATCCAGAATGCTGTGTCACCCCAGGCTCTTAGCACCACAGTGTTCTATGTTGCTCTCTCCGCCCATCTTTCCCATTCCCAACTATTTGCACATCCATATTTCGAGACGGTCAGAATTTTCCTTTTCTCAGTGCTGATTGTCTCATCCTGCAGGAAGAAGCTGGCCCAGCGCCTGCAGGACTCAGAGGAGCAGATTGAGGCTGTCAATGCAAAGTGTGCTTCACTGGAGAAGACAAAGCAGAGGCTGCAGGGGGAAGTGGATGACCTGATGATTGATGTAGAGAGGTCAAATGCAGTCTGTGCAGCATTTGATAAAAAGCAGAAGAATTTTGACAAGGTAAATCACACACTGCAACAAAGGTACATTCAAAAGACCATGCCAGATCTGAACATCATTAGATATTTGATAGGCCAGGCCAAATTCTGAAATTATGAAAGTTCTGCATCTTACCCAAAGCAAAATTATGGTAAGGATCACATAATGGAACATATGGTAAAGATAAAGTAACTGTGTAAGTAACCCCAGATGACCACAAATGATAAACCAGTTTCCTGATAGTTTTAAAAAGCATGAAGTCTTCACAAGGGAGCCTGGCAGGATCCATATCTAGTCTTTGGTCAAGCAGACTGAACAAGTACTCACATGAAAGTTATCAAGCCCTGACTTTTGCCTGGTGCTAGTCTGCCAGCCTTGTATTTTGGTGAGGCAGAGCCTCAGACTCATGTAAAGTTTCAGACTTCATCGCTTTCACTAACACTTTTGAGTCTACACTGTTGGGCCAAGTGATGTTGCATAGTCCTGTACCTGGTCCAGCTTTGTGTGAGTGAATTAAGTGACTGTGCTAAAAAGGATGCCTTACAGAGCTGTGGTATCAAATTCAGGAGAGAATTGGTAGAATATGACCTTTCTTGTTGGGCTGAGTCAGGACCACTGGCTCCTGCAATAATACAAAGGTTCACACATCCTTATTCAGACCGACCACATTGTGTCCAGACTGGTGTCAGATCGAAGTCCTGCGTGAGAACTTGGGGGATGCACTACTGCTGGCTGAAGAGGCAAAGTTAAGTAGAACCCACCAAAACAGCCAGTGTATCACAGTGAGTTGATTGTCAAAGGCAGACAACAGTCCAAAGCAAAAGACTGTAAGATAGGCCACGCCTCTTGAGTTCTTCTAAAGGGTGCAGAGACAAGAGTGTTGCAGAATGGGTCATTCTTATGCTTCTGTCTCTCCAGGTCCTGGCTGAATGGAAGCAGAAGTACCAGGAGAGTCAGGCTGAGCTAGAAGCTGCCCAGAAGGAGTCTCGTTCTCTCAGCACTGAGATCTTCCGGATGAAGAATGCCTATGAAGAAATGCTTGACCAGGCTGAGACTGTCAGACGAGAGAACAAGAACCTCCAGCGTAAGTTCAGATGTCTGTCAGCTGGGATCCACCGTAAGCCCTACGATGCTTCCACATTTCTGGACTACCAGGCCTCTGCCTCTTCCCAGGGTTTTGTTTTTTATGACTTTCCCAAAAGGTGGCACCTTTCTTTCCTGTTCAGCTGATCATAAAGCCACCTGCAAGCACATGCCTACAGCTCATTACAGCATCCTACTTCCCTCTCCTTCACACCATCAAAATCCCACACATGGATAGGGACCAAATTAAGTGATTAGATAGAAATTATGATGATACTTAGTTTTTTCAGACTACTTCAGTCACTGTCATTAGAAAAAATCTCAAAGGCTATTGTCTGTCTCCCGATTATTGGAGGATCATACAGCTGTGGCACAAGGGATTGGTATTTAATAAGCAAATGAACTATATAAAGGAAATACAACTCAGATTCTTTTTGTGAGCCAAATGTTTACTGGGGACTATCTAATGATAAAGACAGCAATCAATCAGGACAGTCTCTGGAGATTTAATTTCATTACCCAAAGGAAGTTGACATTATTTTTTGAGGTCACTCCAGTTGGTCCCTTTAATTTTCAAATTGCACACTGAACTGGGATGGATAGGTTATCAGACATAGAGATTGCACATGAAACAAGATCTATTATTAGCTCAGTCGGTTAAAACTTGGTGCTAATAATGCCAAGGTCACAGGTTCAATCTCCTGGCATTCACTTAACAGTTAGACTCAATGGTCCTTTTGGATCCCTTCCAACTCCAGAATATTCTGTGATTTCTCCTCACTGCTGCATACCATTACATCATTTTTCTTCCATCACTCCCATTACCAAAGAGTAATTGCAGGTGCCGCTGATATCATTATCTAAGATGAGCTGACTATGTGTTTTCTGGTTGCAGAGGAAATTTCGGAGCTGACAGAACAAATTGCTGAATCTGGAAAAGCGAATCATGGGCTGGAGAAAGCCAAAAAGCAAATTGAGCAAGAAAAGTGTGACCTACAAGCAGCATTAGAAGAAGCAGAGGCAAGTGTCATAAATAAGGTGCTCGTTTTTAGAGAAATTAAGAATGGAGACAATTTGGATGTATATTTTATATTCCTATTTATCCTGAAACTGTCCCAAAGGTGCAGTAAGAGAGCACAGACAGAACAAATAGCATAGGGACTGCTTCTCTCCCATACAAATGTGGCATTCCTTTCTGTGCTATCATGCACAAAACCCTTAGTCTCAGCCTAAAACTGAACTCACTTTGCACCATCTGTTTGAATTTGCTCCCAAGGAAGACTAAAGAAAAGTAATTTGTATTTCAAGACACTGACAATTTCTGTTTCCTAGTCAAATCAAGAATGTTTTCAGAGAAGGTCTAAATACTTAAAAGTTTTCTTGACAACTGCTCAAAGCAAGCTGAATGCTGAAGAGAATTAAGACTATTTCTTCAGTTCCTCCACTTTAAATGAATGAAAGTCAGTAACATGCTTAAATAGAATTCAGCTCACAGGACATGGGTTCTGATGAACATGAAGAGGTTGCTGGGGATCAGCTGAATCCTGGAGTACACTGGTAGACTGTCATGCTTTGCTGGCACAGGTTGCATACTGGGTCTCATGATTCCATGATTTCTGTCTTCCTTACTGTCTTTGGCTATCCCTCAGCTCTCCATTACTTTAAATCTTACTCTTTTTTTTGCCAATCCATGCCAGATTGTAGCTCCTTCAGTTTCCTCTAGTCTGGGTTCTGCCTTCTGTTCCCTATCTGCCCCAACTGTCTCTTGGAAAATGTTTTATTTCTTCTGTATGACCACATCTGATTCTCCACATCTGATTCTCTGGCATCTCCATGAGCTGCCCATGGTATACCTAGGGCATACCTTAAACATAGAGACATAGAATTAACTTAGGACAGGATCTCTGGAGGTATTTAGTCCAACTTCCTGGTCAAAACAGGGCCAACTTTGAACTTGTATTAGGTTGCTCAAAGCCTTGTATAATTGATTTTCATAATTTTTAAGGATCGAGATGTCATGGTATTGTTGGACAACCTTTTCCAGGGCAACATTATTCACATTGGAAAACATTTTTATTCTTATATGCAGTCAGGATTTGCCTTGTGTCAGCTTTGACTGTTTCCTTTTGTCTTTTTGCTGTCCACCACCAGCCTCACTTATCTTCTCTGTAACTCCCCTTGGACAGGAAAAGAAGTGTAAAACAACTGTCACATCTCTAGATCTCACTAGATAGGCGAGCACTAGGAGCAAGAGTTATTGGTCATGGAATCCATCTGCTCTAATTTATGCATCTAAATGTCATCAATCTAATCCTGAATTAGGCTCATTGTAGAATCAAAAAGGAGAAATGGGCATCTCTGGAGAGTCTGTTCTTAAAAGGGATGCCAGGGCTATATCAACTATTTGATTCTCTGGATGTGCTTGTTTCTGTCCACTGGTTGTGAAGACTCAGCTTCAAGCTTTTAACTCCTTTTAACTACTGCTGGATGACACCAGTACCAGAGGAAAAAGGCTGTGTGGAAGGGGAACATGTCCACACAGTCACTGGGGTGGAACTAAGTGCAGAATTCCTTAGCAGAATTCAGCATGGAGATGCAAGAGAAGGCGAGCTGCTTCTAAGCAGAAGGCTTGGCTGTCCTATTTATGTTTTCACATGATTTGTTATCTCTGCAGTGTCAACATAACCCTCATGGCCCAGATCTTGTGGTACTGGAGGCATTTTCCTAAAGAGTATTATTCCTAAATTACCATTTAATATCCAGTTGAGGCATCCCATACTCTTGAGTATGGGATAGCAGTCAGCTTTTTCAGTGCTTGGCCTTTTCTTTCTAAAGGTCCACAAGAAAGCAAATACACCTGCCCTCCTGGCTGTAAAGGGTCACATTTCTGCATGGGCATTTCCTACCAATGGACAATAAATCATATTTCAATCCTGACAGGGCTCTTTAGAGCATGAAGAGGGGAAAATCTTACGTGTTCAGCTGGAGCTGAACCAGGTGAAGTCAGATGTTGACAGAAGGACTGCAGAGAAAGATGAAGAAATTCAACAGCTGAAGAGGAATCACCAAAGGGTATTAGAGTCTATGCAGACCACACTGGATGCTGAGATCAGAAGCAGAAATGATGCTTTGAGGCTGAAAAAGAAGATGGAAGGAGATCTGAATGACATGGAAATACAGCTGAGGCATGCCAACTGTCAGGTAGCAGAAACACAGAAGCACCTCAAAGCTGTGCAAGGGCAACTCAAGGTAGGGACCACAAAGCTACTGTCTCACAGGTCTTTGCCATTCACTCTGGTTGCCTCTGAGTCTTATGGTGCTTTCCCCTCCTAAGGATTCCCAGCTCCATTTAGATGATGCTTTGAGAGAGAATGATGACCTGAAAGAGCAGCTTGCCATGGTAGAACGTAGGAACAACCTGATGACAACAGAAATGGAGGAGATGCGAGCTGCCATGGAGCAGACCGAGCGAGCCCGCAAGGTTTCTGAGCAGGAGCTTACAGATGCCAGTGAGCGAGTGCAGCTGCTCCACTCGCAGGTATTTGGCATCTCCTGGTAAAGGAGATTACCATAGGCATGTGGGAGTGGCACAAATGGGGTGGGAACGACCTGCCTTCTGACTGTCCCAACAGAACACAAGCCTCCTCAACACCAAGAAGAGACTGGAAGTGGACATCACTCATTTACAGAATGAAGTTGAAGAGAGCATTCAGGAAGCCAGAAATGCAGAGGAGAAAGCGAAGAAAGCGATCACAGATGTGAGTCCTCTTGCTTGCCTCCCTTCCATTTTAGACTATTACAATCACTTTTACACTTAAGGAAGGCAGCAATCAGGTGGAGGAGAACCAATTCTTCAACAGAAAATACCTGTGACACAAAATTCCTCCCATGGGGACCTCAAGCAGCCTGTACCTTACTGCTTGCCACAAAAAAACATATGCAGAAAGGGTCCTCATGTCCTGCTACCAGTCTGTACTGAAGTGGCATCCTCTCTCCCCATACCCATTCCCTTTTGCTTCCAGAACAAATGTAATAGACAAGACAGAACAGATGGTGGCAAAATTGTAATAGGAAAAGTTATTTGAACCAAGGCCCAATTAGACACAGCAAAAGAAAGCAAAAATTAAGACAAAAATCACACACACTTCTATACAAATGCTAAACATTGAGAAATACAAAGAGATAACATAAATGTTTCATTGAAATAAGGCTACACTTCCACATCAGTAGTAACAACACTTAGGACCACTTCAGAAAGGTATATGGAAATTAAACATACAATGGTGACACTATTGCATCAAGTCCTGATGCACCAGTGTCTAGTCCCAACTGTCCACCAGCAGCAGTGCTGCAGGTCCCTCTGGCCTCTCTGCCCTTCCCTGCCCTGTCTGCTATCCATCTCAGGTCCTGAGGATCCCAGCAGGCACAAGCTTTTCAGTGCAGTTAGAGGCTCATTTTATTGCAAAAACTGCTTAGGAGTCTGACTCTGGCAAATTTAGGCACCAAATAGCCAAACACTCAAAATCACTTGGGAGCCTAGAGATGCAGAGTGCTAGCTGGTGATACTTCAAGACACTCCTAATTTTCACTGTCTTAAAAGTAAAACTTTGGTACTGAGTCATTTGCATGCCTTAATTATTTTTTTTCTTTATGTCAACCCTGCTTGTTCTCCAAGATGGAGAAGTTTTAGAAATACAGACTTCGAGGAACAATGATCCTCTTTGTATAACAGAGCCTTAGCACAGCCTTGGGCACTGGCTGAGAACATGCAGGGCCACACATATCAACAGGAAGCAGATGCTCCCAGAGACACAGAACTGCTGGGATGGGGTGGGATGGGGAGCCATACTTGTACCATAACTGTGCACCACAATCAGGCAGCCATGATGGCAGAAGAGCTGAAGAAGGAGCAGGACACCAGTGCCCACCTGGAGAGGATGAAGAAGAACCTGGAACAGACAGTGAAGGACCTGCAGCACCGTCTGGATGAGGCTGAGCAGTTGGCTCTGAAGGGTGGAAAGAAGCAAGTCCAGAAACTGGAGGCCAGGGTATGGTGAAGACTTGGGTAGACTGAAGTGAAGTTTCTGACTGGGCTCTTGGTTGCTGGAACATCTTGGGAGGGTCACAACAGGGACAACCCCAGGTATTCCCAGCAGGTTTGACGAGAGCTATGCTGAGTAGCCAAACACTGCACCGTGGGCGAGGAACGTGAGAATGACCTCATAAAATTTTGTGTGCGCAAAAATGGGGCAGATGAACATTAGTCGAACACAGACAATAGCCTTTGTCTAGTGAAAAATAATTTAAAAATAATTTAAAACATGAAATTGGAACTGGCAAATACAGCCCAGAGAGGAAGGAGGTCTCAATCTCATCCAGGACAGGCCTCAGAAATTGTTCAATGTGCAATAGAAGCAAAAACCTAAAAGAAAAAAATTTGGGCTTCATTAGGAAAGGCACTGAAAACAAGACAGAGATCATCCTTGCCACTCTATTAAATATACCACATGCAGATCTGATTTCTGCAACTCAAGAAGGATCCGAGGGGTGAAGCCTTATAAGTATTGAAAAACAGGACTAGGACTCTGCCTTTGGAGAGACCAGGACATCTTCACCTGGGGATCAGTTTAAAATAAATAAAAGGAAGTACTTTATAGAGTGGGCAGCAAAATTCTGGAACTGCTGCCATGAGAGGCTGTAGAGGCAGCTGACAAAAGGTTCAAAAAGGGAGTAGAAATCAGCAGGTTTATAGACATACTTATGGGAACGGGCATAGATATGCCATATTTTACCCCTCTAATCTGATGGCTGTGGAAACTGGACAAATGTGAAGGGGGTAGACAGCAGCCAGCATGCTGTCCCTAAATAGTATATGTTGCTGCCATTCCCACAGCCAGAGCATTGGGCTAGGTGGGCCACTTTTCTCACCCACTTAATATGCTCTTCAGCTGTTTCTGTTCCAAATTACAGCACAACTGACTAGGAATTTGGTGCTCTTGGCTTTGAAAGGAAATATCCACACAGAAATAGAAACACTGGTGAGACAGTTTTCAGCTAGTCTAGGCCCAAGAAGCAGCTGCAGGAAGCTGCCCTGCTCTGTCACTTTCTCAGCCGCCTTGAGCTGCAGCACCCTGGTTCCCAGGATCCTGCAGCAGCATCTGCAGCCATTCTTGGCAATTCTTGGTCTTCACTATTATTCTGTGTTTCAGATTAATGAGTTAGAAAACGAGCTTCATGCTGAGCAGAAACGAGGAACAGAGTCCCTGAAAGGAGCTCGCAAGTATGAACGAAGGCTGAAGGAGCTCGCTTACCAGGTATTGCAAATCCACTGCTTTCACATGGATCACCTCAATCCATCTTCCAACACTGACTTGATTTTCACTTCCTACAGTCTGAAGAGGATAAGAAAAATATTCTCCGGCTCCAGGACCTGGTGGATAAGCTGCAGTTAAAAGTGAAAGCATACAAGAAACAGGCTGAGGAAGCTGTGAGTGCAGGACTCTTTTCAGTGGGCCCTGGGTAGAGATTTTCAAAAGGTCTAAGCTCCCTAGCTCATTAAAATAATTGAAGACTCAGTTTGACAGGGTATCTACGACCACTACCCCTGAATGTTATTTATTTTATGAAGACAGCTCACAATAGAGAGGGCATAGCTGTAACTATCCTGGAACTGTTGCACTTTGGGAGCCACACAAGCCAATTTTCCCAGCCGGAACTGAGCGGGGCTAATTGTTCTGTTCCCTGAGGGGGTCATATTGTTGACAGTACCAGACAGAAAATGCACTGGCAATGCAGGGATGTACTGTGAGGCTAAAACAGGTGCTGCTACTGTGGCACAGCCACAGATCTAAGTGATAACAGGGCAATCTGTGTCCATGTCACTGACAGTGATGTCTGACTTTCAGGAAGAGCAGGCCAACGTTAATCTCTCGCGATGCCGCAAGGCCCAGCATGAGCTGGAAGAGGCCGAAGAACGAGCTGATATTGCCGAATGTCAGGTTAACAAGTTGCGAGCCAAAAGTCGGGATATTGAAGGCCTGGTGAGTTGGAACAATGCAGAGGGACCACTCCTACGTAGCCGTGTCACAAAGATCTCTGCCCAAACACAGCTGTATTTCTCCCACTCTTTCACTGGAGTGTCTTCAAGGCCAGAAATTGGCACTTACTCAAAACCAGTGTATTTTGAAAGTCCTTTTGGTTCCTCCCAAGAGTCAGACCAAATATAAGCAAGTCTAAGAATTCAGATCTTTCAGCAGCATTGGGAGATAATAGTTCTTCACCAGTAAAATCACGGAACATTTGCAATAGCACAAACCTGAAACAAGCCCATAGATAATTCAGTTGCTCCATTTTTTTTTACATTATCTTCCTTTTTTTTATATTTAGAAATCAGAGAAATGAGGTCTCTGACCAGAGCTGCAGCAGGCTCCCTCCCGATATAGACTTCTATGTATCCAGCAGATATCCATTACCTCCTTCAAGTAACCCATTAGTTTCTTCGAGTAACCGGGCGTGAATGTAACTAATATATTTAGCCAACCGTAAGTAGAAGCTGTGAGAAATAAAAATAAACCTGGGTTATGTTCTGTAAGGACTACTGATTCACGAGATAGACAGGGTTCCTAAGGCAATGGGGACACATTCCTGTTTTTCCTCTCAGTTTTTACTTTCGTGGTCCAGAGAAGCTAACAGTGAATCAGGAAAAACACAGAGATCTGTGAGAATCCAGGATTTGAGCTGCTCTGTCCTGCTGCTTCCGCAGTCCCTGGCACGACCCTGTGGGGACGGGGCGAACAGCTCCTCCGGCCAGCGCGTGTGCCCGGGTCTGGCGGGAACGGAAGGAGGGAGCGGGGATCAGCGCCCTACACGACGTGTGTGTGTCTGTGAGTGTTTATGTGTGTCTGTGTGTGTTCACGTGTGTGTCTGTGTGTGTTTGTGTGTGTGTCTGTGTCTGCCTATCTGTGTCTCTGTCGGCGCGTGCCTCTGTGTGTGTCTGTGGAACGCGGTGAGTTTGGGGAGGGAGTGAACAGGAGGAAGGCACGCGCTCCATGCAGGAACGGGACTGGCGGACGAATGGATCTGCCCCATGCGGAGGTGTGTGGGTGGGAGGTGGGGCGGGACCTGCTCCAAGCCCGGTGTGTGGGGCCGGCAGGGGAGGGCTTTGCTCCCCCGTGATGCTCAGGGGCAGCTCCGTCAAACCCCGCGCACGGACCGGGCCCGAGACCTCTCGGGACCAGCCGCGCTGCCCGACTGCGGCACCAGGGGGCGCTGCAGCACCGCCGGCCCGAGGGCGAGGGGTGTGCGGGGTGTGCGGGCTGAGGGGGTGTGCGGG
>WEIV01022203.1:83105-94715 GCA_013390005.1 Calyptomena viridis
CCCGGAGCGGGGCCAGGGCCGAGCCCTCCGCCCGGCCGGGGAGGCCCCGGTACTGCCGGCCCCGGTCCTTGCCCCCGAGCGCCACCACCTCGTCCCCGGAGCCGCCCCGGGGAGCTGAGACAGGGAGCGAGGGGATGCTCTGGCCGCGGTGCCCCGCAGAGGCCTTTGCTCCTCGTTGTCCGGGAGACGACACAGTGTTCAGAGCACACTGACAGCTCCAGGGGCTCATTGTGAAGTGTCTGAAACACTCCTGCAGTGAGACAGGTGATCCCACAGACTGATCTGCTGTCCAACGTGCCAAGGCACAGCCAGTGCTGGCTCCTGGGCCGTGCTCATCTCAGGCTGTGCCGGGTAGTTATGCTCAGCCTTAGTGGCTCTGGCAATCCTCTGTCCAATTTCTGTCTCCAGGCACCAGAGCCATCATCCAACACCCGCTGGTCACTCCAGCCAAGGTTCCTGCCCCCTCCCATTCACATTCAGCACACAGTGGCCCTTCCTCCCATGTCATTCCTTTCTCCTCTTGTGCATTCATCTGCATCAATTGTTCCCTACACTATGTTCCATTTAGGTTTCTGTCATCCTCCTCCTGTTTTATACCCTGTCATCACTGCTGGCTGTAACCCATGTGCCTCCTGATGGCCATTTCTCCTGTTGGATTCAGGATCCTTTGTGCCAGCTGAGGCTCTCTGGTGTGTTGTTTGCTGATGTTCCATCAGACGGTGGTCTGCCATCTCTGCCTGTCAAGATGACAAAAATTATCTCATTTCATTTCCCAGCTCCATGGCTAGCTGCCATTGCTAGCTCTAGCTTACATGTTCTCCAGCATGGCATTGTCTGCTGTCAGAGATGGATGTGGACAGCCTGGTCACAAACACAGCAGTCTGTGACTTGAACAGTCATTGTGTGCAGCCCTCTAAACTGCAGGTCCTGCCCACACTCTCACATGACACGATGCAGTTTTCATTGCACAGCTGTGCACATTGGGACCATGTCTGCCTCAGCCAACAAACAGTGCTGTGATAAGCACAATGCTAGCTGACAAATCATAATTTGTATAATCGGTAGATTAGCAGGGTTTTTCCTTTTGTTAAGTACAAACCTGTTCTCAATAATCTTATTTGTACATAAAGAGAGGAAAAATTGAAAGAATGAGAAACAGCTCTTGCATGGGAGTTTTGTTCTGTAGGAGTGTTCTTGGAGCTATTTTTTGCTCTATTATGATGATGGCCGAAAACATATTTATACAGCTGAAAGAAAAGCCTTTGTCTGAAAATTTCTTTGCACTCCTAGAAGCTTCTAGATATGCTTTGTAGTTGTCATGAGATCTAAAGAGCCCTCTGAATCCTTTGCTTGGAAGAGGAAGGAAGAGGCAGTGGGGTGACCAGATGCATGAGCATGGCCCAGGAGCCAGCACTGGCTGTGCCTTGGCACACTGGGCAGCAGCAGGATCGGTCTCTGGCATCACCTGTCTCACTGCAGGAGTGTCAGCCTGTTAGGTGTGAGGTCATAACTCAGCTTGGCTGGCTTCCTTTTGTGACCACAAACCATGTCACATCAAAAATGACAGCAAGCAGCCATGTAATCTGCTCTTCAGAAACTGCTCCCTGCTCAGCTACATATCTCCACACAGCGAGACTGAGAAGGCAGGAGAGGCATGGAGCCTCTAGAGCCTGGCAAGGGCCTGAACACAGATCTGTGCTCAGCAGTTCCAGTAGCAACTCTACTGACTTCCCAGCGCAGTGGTTTTTGTATTTCTGTATCTCTGCTTAGTTCTTGCCACTCAGTTAATAGGATATATGTTTCAGCATTCTGAAGAGAAGCAGGTGGTTTCTGGAAAACAGAAAAGGGACTGAAGGGACAAAAAAAAATCTCCCTCAAAAAAGGTGTGGAAAGGTGGAAGGAAATTGAAATAGGATAACTGGTGGGTTTTCAAAATAAACTTTATCTATTTCTTTTAGAACAAGAAATGTAGCATTTTTCATTTAGTTGAACCAGAGGTAACATGAATATAAATATCCCTTGTATTAGGAAATAAAAAAGGACAAGACTCTATTTTAAAGCAGTAACAAATTAGCTGATTAAGAGAGCTGGAGCTGTGTCCTACCTCAGTGTATACGAGGTTGCTAGTTTTCCTATCTGCAAAGTCAAAAGGAGGATTAAAATGCTGATTTAAAACCGCATCATGCACACATAGAGTTCATCCCCTCTAGGCATTGTGCCTGCTCCTGCTCTGAGGTCCTGGGGGAACAGATAGAAGCGGAATTCATTCCAGTGGCCTATAAGATTCTCTTTCAAGCTTGCAGGACCTTTTGCTAGGAAAAGGGTGATTTGTGCTGAGAGTTATAGTCCCTTTGCTTATGTCTCTGGCTGACATCAGAACTTCCTGCAGAAAACGGTTGTCTCAGGTATGAAACGGGGCTCCTTACTTGTATTACCATCACACTCAGTACAAGAGGAATCAGAGTTTGACCCTTTTTAGTCACATGATAAATTTGATCTGATTCACCTCATATATTTGTTCTAATTCTATGAAAAATAAAACCTTTTATTTTCAACCTGGGACAAAACAGCTCTGTGTGTCAGTGCAGACTGGGGATTGACTGTAGAGTGCAGCCCTGCAGGAAAGACCTTGGGATCTTCACGGAAAGCAAGCTGGACTTGTGTCAGCAGTGCTTCCCTGCAGCAACAGTCATGGGATTGCATTAGCAAGTGGTCAGCAAGTGGAGGAATGTGGTTATTCCCCTCTGCCTGGAAGTGGTGAGGCTGTATCTGCAATAGTCTGTACAGTTTTTATAACAACCCCACCCCCATTATATGAGAGATGTTGACATACTGGAGAGGTTCCAACAACATCCCCAGTACTGGTCAGCAGGAACATGTGCCTTATGAGGAGATGCAATGGGAATTGGGTTTGTGTGGCCTGCAGAAGGGAAGGCTGGGGGATCTCATTGCAGAGACACTGCTGAAAAGGAGGGTGAGAATTCTGATGCATCCAAGCTTTTCCTGCAAGTGTGCAGTGAAGGGATGAGAGGCAATGGTCTCATTCTGCAAACCAGGGAAATTCTTCATCAACTAAAGGAGCACATTATTTACCCTGAGAGTGCTGCAACCTTGGGACAGGCTGCCCATAGATGTTGCAGAATCTCCATCCTCAGGATTTCCCGGATACATGTGGACAAGGCGCTGAGACACTTAAGCCAGCTTTGAAGTTAGTCCTGCTTGGAGCAGGATATGGGACATCAATGTACATTTTTCACTGATTCAGCTGCACTTAAAGTAGCAGGAAGCAAGTTGCATTCTGCTGTTTGAGGACTGATCAATTTAGTGGAAAGGCTGAGAAGCACAGACCTTGTACCAGACCCAGGTGAGGATCATGCAGGGACCAGGTCAGGGAAGGGCAGCAATGGAGTGAGGCCTCTGTCTCATGCACTGTCCAAGTGAGCCACCAGATCACCTCCTTCAGCCTGTGAGTCCTCACAGTGATGATTCCAGGGATAAAGTGCCAACCTCTTTTTTCCATGATACCTTCATGGCATATATTTGTAATCTGCCCTTATAGATACTTGAAAACTGTCTGGACATGGTCCTGACTAACCTGCTCTAGGAGACCCTGCTTGTCCAGGGGGTTTGGACCAAATTCCCTTCCAACCTCAACCACTCTGTGATTCTTATTTTAACTGTTAATTTTAATATTCTGTCCATCTCCAGCCATCCAGCTTCACTCAGTCACAGGAGCATGCTTTCTTTCATGTATTGGTACCTCTGACCCTTGCTTAAACACCCAAAATCCTGGAGAAATTTTAACATCTGAGAATAAAATTTCTAATTAATTTGAATTCAATTGAAAAATTGTGTTTATTTTGTGTATTTTTTTTTCTATTTTATGGCTTCCATATCTGGAGTTTTCTTACAATTACATTATTGGGATATGTCACCATTTGTTTTAAACTTTCTTGGTCATCTTAATCTGCATCCCAAGACTGTTGCCTTTTTGAGGGACTGGAATATGAGAACACTGTTATCTTTTCTTTCCACAGTGTTGGACGAGGGGCCACTAACTAGAACCATCCCCACTAGTCAGAGAAACTCAATTGATTTTCAGAAACTCTTGTTTCTGCACTCATTCTAACCACAGGAGACTGTCTGATAAAATCCTCTGGGGATTTCCTTCCTCTCAGCTATTTCCTGACTACCCAAACCTCACTAGATATTTGAAGTGAAGATCATAGTGATTTTTTGATAACAGTATGGATCCCTGCTCCAGATAGCCCCAACAGTCAACTTCACAGTCTTCTGGGCAGCTCTAGGTCCAGGGGTCAGGAATAGTGACTCTACTTTTCTTCACTCAACCAGTGCTGTTGGCAGAGAAGTAGAGTAACCTGGAAATATAAGCAAAAGGACTAGAGAGAGTCATCTGTGGGGGCTGAGAAGAATGGGGGAGATGAAAGAGTTACTAGTTGGATCCTCATTGGAAAACGGAGTGAGAAAAATCTTGGCCACAGTGAGCAGGCTGTGCTGGGTCTTTGTCAGAGGCAAGTGGTGGATGTGTGGTGCCCATTTACAGAGACAGTTTGCTGCCAACCTGTTGATTGTAAACGTGTGTCAGCAACAGCAGATTTTAAAGATTAAAGCTGTCAAGGGAAAGCTAATGCTGAGTTTCCAAGAGTTTATGGGATTGGATCCTCATCCTCAGTACTATTCAGGATGAACATAGTTCTTGCCTAATTCTTAGACACTTTCCTGTATGAGTCATTGTTCATGAGAGAATAGCAGCTTTATACACAGATGGTTGTAGAACAGAGACACCATTGAGAGGCAAACACTGAGACATCTATGTCCTGCAGATACAGGCATACACACACACACAGATCAACAACTTTATCCACAGAAAGCAGTCAGTCCTGCTCAGTGTGTTCAGGCCCTTTCATGACATAAGAAATTTCTGATGGAATTCAAGTAATGAGCAATTCATGGTGAAGAGGAAAGCTCAGTGTCAGGGAAATACCAATGTCCAAACTATCACACCCAGAGAGAGTTTGGCTGGAGAGCTGCCTGGCTATATTGCTGTTCTTAGCTGGCCAGAACCCTAGTTCTCCATGAGATCAAAAGTGAAGATCAGATGCTCTGGGACCCAGCAAACTGTTGTAGATTATCTGGCAAGCCCAGATCATACCACTAAAACTGATACTAAGCCAAAGAAAAGTATGTTTGAAGGAAGGTTTGGGTGCTTTCATCAGAGTCCTCTTGGCATGCTTTCCTACTTTTCCAGTGCCTCTCCATGTAATCTTAGACAAGCCCCTTATGACCCTTCAAGTGGGTTCATGCCCACATCTCCATATGCAGGTAACTTTCAGTTCAGTGGTTTAGGTTTGGACATCTGTGCAACTCTTAGGCCACTGGTTGAGCTTATGATTGTTGGCTGGCACAATCCTTGGATAAAACAGGCAAGGGACAGGTTCCAAAATAAAGTTCCTGCACTGGAACTTGGAACCCTTGCTACAGAATTTTATGTATGCCAAAAGTTTGCATGGACGCAAAAAAAATAACTACCCTAAATAACGGAAATTATTAAATGCAAGATACCACCTCTAACTGGAGAAGACCTTTTCTATCATTTGCTGCAAATCAAGAGAAAGTTCTCAGAAATGTATCTCTGCACCTGTCCTTTTCCCTAGATTTTTGCTATAAGATACTGCTTTTCACAGGATAATAACGCAGACAATCTGATCCAGAACTATTTGTCTTTTCTTATATAACACTTAGAAGTTGAAATCCAAGTGGTCACAACTTGATACTGTAACTATAGGATCTATAGATAATGACTATAATGACTATAGATACTGACATACCCTTCAATGACTTTTCCATTTAGCATGAAATAGTTAAACACTCAAAAAAATAAAAAACATTAACATTCAATGGCCTAGTGTTTATAGAGATGGAATGAGACAGGACAAGGCTACAGTATCTGCTCTAACAAACACAAATGTTTAGAAAACATTGATGTGGTCTAAAATAAGGCCTATCCTATTCTCAGTGAGTCTCCTGACCACCATGAAGTGCTCTGGATGCCCTGCATGTTTAGTTTTCAGGAAGAGGAGTAGCAGTGAGATGGACAGAGGGAAGCTCTCATTTGAAATTTTGTAGCCAGCTAATGGCTGTAACTGAGGCTGTTCAGAGCCCTGGGAAGAGAGAGAGGAACAATGAAATGCTGGAGAGAAGTCTTGGCATCGCCCTTTCAGACAAGGGTTTGTGGCAATTGGCTGCTGCTGACACCTGACTCTGAGGCAAAGTGTCAAAGTTATGAGTCACATTTCTATGACCAATAATGTGCCTGTCATGTAACAGGGTGGGACCTGCCCTGCCTCTCAGTAGGAAATATGTTGACTGGAAGTAGGCTGATGTTATCGGAACAGTTTGTTGGAGTTGTTGGAAGCAGTTTCTCAGTCTGCTTCCAAGAAAGGAGGTGAATGGAAGCAGTCATTTCTCCAGGTGAATTATCCTGGCAGGCAAATACAGTTTATTCTCAGGTGAATCACCACAAGCTGTTTGTTCATGTAATATCACTGTCCATTTATAGACAGAGACTACGTTTGTTTATGTCTGACTCTAAAATACTAGATACAGCTCTGGGCACTGTTAAGACAAAGATGACTAAACCTGCCCTGGAACATCACGGAGTTTTACTATGACCACAGCCAGGCAAGGCACTGCATATCTGATCTCATTTTCAGAGTTGATCTTGTACAAGGGGAGTTCCAAGTTCAGCAGAGCCACCTGAAAAACTTCTAAAGGCAGAAATCAAAGGTAAAGCCATTCTGTATCCTTTTATGCCTTTTTTTTTAATTCATGTTTGAGTTACATATTTGATCATATGAACATGACTCATAAATCTGAGTCCTCTACTTGGAACATTTGAGGTCCTGGATGCCTAAATTTCCAAATGTGATAATCAAGAAAATCTTTTTAAGAAATCTCTAAATTTGTAGATGATGGGAGAGTATCCTCTGGAAGCACTGCTGTGTTATCCTGCTCTCTCATTCAGCCCATGCATTCTCTGTGAGTTGCTGACAGAAAGGACACTGTAGACCAAATGAAATTCTGTTCTGAGCTCCTGTATCTGTTCTTGTATCTTGGCTGTTCAGAGCACTGAGCATGGCCCCAGGGAACACCTGCATCCAGATGCAGTGCTTTACCTGAGCTAGGACAGAGGGTAGGAAACAAGGCTGAGACTGAAAGCTGACCGGTTCATCCCAGTGCCTGGTATCCTTGAAGAGACAAATCTGCTTGTTTCTGGGATGGCTTTTACATCCCATCGTGACTCTGGTATCTTATGCTGGAACTATATGCCTGTGCTCAGAAATAATTTTCTACATAGACAGCAAGTTTGTCCCCCTTTACAATCCTTCACAATACAGACGCTCCATGATGCAGAAGAAAACATGGGTCCATAACTTTGGCAAGAGCTGCTCGCTGTGCAGGAAGTAAAGCCAACCTGCAAGTTGAGGAGAAGGACCAGACACAACTCAAGAGAAACCAACCTTGTAATTATCTGCACAATGAAATGAGGGCCTGTTCAAGAGATGTTTACCTCCAGTGCCTAAAAGGCATCCTCTGACAGGAACAGAGCCCTTCTGCTTACATTTGGACATTTGTACACAAGCCAAAGTGAAGTTGTAGTAACAGATTTAGAAAAAAAAATTAAAATAAAAATTAAGTTAGTGTTTACATGTGGGCTTGCCTGCTGAAAAGCTGAAGTTTTTAATTGCTTCAGGAAGTGGACAACCCTAGGACTGAAACCCTGCTAGAGGCTTTCTCAGCAAGAAATTTCAAGCAAAGAACAAGAGCCTGCAAACATATCAGAAAGGGAGACAGTGAGAAAAGAACCTCACAAGATGGAAGTAGAGGGAAAAAATATCAGAGAATAAACTGAAGAAAATGTCATTGAAGTATTCTGTCAACATCAAACATAAAAAAAGCAAAATTTAAACTAAGCTTCATTATTTTACATGAAAGCTCTAAACTATTTGGATCCGAATTACAATATAACAAAGCTGGGTTTGTATATGCTGAAGAAAAATATAGGATTTTGTTTTGATTTCAGTTCTTGCCATCTATAAATGGCATTGTTAGAGAATACTGCTGATAGAAGTACCTGGATGTGTGCCATGATATCAGGTCTGTGGGGTTTTGCCAAGCAAGGCACAGCTGGCATGATAATACCACATAATGGTTCATAGATCAGTAGTTATCAGCTTAAATGACTATCAAAAGGGGATGATTTTAAGCAATTTACCACAATTCAGAGAATCAAAAATAGAACCATGGAAAGTAGTCTGAAAATGGTAGAAAGAATCCTGAGAAAAACCCCTGAAGAGCTCAGTTCAGATTGCTGCTGTCTAAATGAAGGACAGCTACATTGAAAGTCACCTTCTGAAAGATCCAGGAGAAAGACTACAATCAGGCTACCTGAGTGCTCACTTCAAAGAAACCAGTATTGTAAATTTCTAAAATTCCAGGAAGAGATAGAGAAAAATAATTTAGTAAAGTGTCACATAAATTAAAAGCCTGTACAGCCCTAGGCCAGAAGATACACACATGATAGTATATTGTGGGCACAAAGGTGGTAGTTGTTTTGAACTCACATCTCACTAGTGATTGCAAAGCAAAAATAAATCAAAAGGAGAACTGAGAGGCTCTTCCTCCATGAAAAAAAAAAAAAAAAGAAAGATAAAAGAGAAAGAAATCTGAATCTTAGGAACAGGCCATACAGGAGTTAGTAGCCAGATGGGGTCTGTGAAAAGGACTGAGCTCCCAGCAAAACATGGCAAATTTTGCAGAACTTGTGGAGTGGCTCACATGTGACCTTTCTACTGGAGCAGAAGTTGATGCGTGTGCCTTGAAATGCAGGACCTGCCCCAGCATCTGCTCCCTGAAGTGAGTTGCACAGACACAGACAGCCACAGGCAGGCGAACACCTGACTGTCATACACTGCAGTAGGTCATGGACACACGTAAGGTGATGGAGTTACAGATGGGCAAGGAGCATCACACACAGGCTTCAGGCACATGCCCAAATGTGCAGCATATAAACAGGCACTCTCATGTAGCAGAATGGGACAACAACCTAGTGGATTCAGTGATGGAATATGGAAACTGTTTTGTAATGCACATGGGGACAATCAGTGACACAGATCTCATGTTCTCCAGAGCAGTGTGCACCAATACATAGGGACTTATATGGACGCACACTGTGTCAAACATCCCTGAGTGGAGGATCTCCCCAGCCTGTAGAGAAGTGCCTGCTGCTGTTGGGACATACTCATTCTGGACTGAGGCAAACCATGCATCCCAGGTTTCACGAGCTGCACACATTGTAAGGTTTTGTCACATTCACAGTGGACTGTGTCGCACAGTGAAGAGAGTGATGTGTACACAGACAAGTGCAGTCCTACATGTGTGTGTGTGTGTGGTGTGTGTGTGTGCATTCTGGAGTCAGCCACAGTCCCTGTACTGCAGTCAGCCTGTCCTGTGGACCAACAAGGTTCTCAAACATATGCACACCAATCTCGGTGCTCACATACTTGCACACTCCTAAGGGTCTCAGAAATGCCCTAGGAGAAGACGTGTTTTCCTGCTCCCCTGCAGACACGTGGGGCCTGGGAGGAAATCAACAGACTGGGCCTCAGAGGAGACATGGACATGTCTGCTGGGCATGTCTGGCTCCCATCAGTCAGCAGGGAGAAGGACCCACTCATCTCACTGGTGTCTGAACTCAACATCAGGTTTGTTCTCCTTTCCATCAGCTGCCTACCAAAGGTTGGGGGATGTCAGGCTCAGACATGGCTGTGGGGCAGGCAGATCCATGAGGCCTTTTGCTTCATCCCTGCCACAGGCATGCTGGTGTGACTCTTGCACACCCAGAAGTGAGCCTCTCCCTGTCCTCCACATGCCACACACACTACTGATGGGTCCCACGTGTGCAGGGCCCTGTGCAGCAGGTTGCACCAACACATATAACACCTGTGGTGCAATGAGTCACTTCAAGTCACTGATTCTTACTGATCATGGGCGAGTGTCTTGTGCACAAGTGTACACAGGCACACACACCACCAGGTTACACACAACCACACAGACACACATGTGCAGCTGGATCTCACATGGCTGTTCCATAAGCACACATGCAGGTCAGTCTCCTGTAGAAGCAAGTCCTACCCATTCAGGGGAAGCCACACATACATGGCACAGGTCTGACTCACAGACACCTCAAGGTGTGTGCTCACTGTGCATCCCCGAGTCACACAAGTGAGTCTCTCACATGCACACAGGTGTCTCCTGTACAAGCAAACATAAGTACACTTTCATAAAAAGTTGAGTTTCTTACACAGTTTTGTGAGAGTATCATACACAAACACACAGGTACATATCTCATAAACAACACACCAGATGTAGAACAGTCACTCAGGTATGCGTGCTCTGCCTTGCAAGTACACCATGCACATGTGGAGACCTCAACTATTCTGTGAGCAAGTCTTATACATGCACATGCTCTCACACACACACATGCAAGTGTAGTGGGTCAGGCAGCCCACCCTGCAGTGAGTCACACATATGTACGTGCTTGGGCTTCCTACACATCCATACCTGTGCTTGTATAGGTATATGTTACGTATGTGCAATAAGTGAGGTGTGCATACCTGGAGAGAGGCGCACATGTTCATACACATCTAAACATGGGGCTGACAAAGAGCAAAGTCAGGACCTGTGTACACAGACAGATGTGATCCAGCCAAACACACGAGTCACACACACACACTGTAGAGTGAGGCAGGCAGGCACACCCAGAGCAGGTTCTGCACAAAGTAGGTGTTCCTATACAAAATACATATAGGATGGTGACTCTCACACACATACGTACAAATGTCAGCTGGATGAGAGTGTCACACACACAAAGACAGTGCATCTCTCATATACACAGAAGTGTCACACAGGCCAGAGTGCCACACAAGTGCCACATGCAGTTCCCACACCTGCTGCAGTGAGACACATATGTAGCCAGTTTGTGCACTCAGCCAAGTGTTTCAGAAATACATGCACCTGAGGGTGTGTCACACACACATTTCACACATGCTTGGTGTGTCACACAACGTCTTTCAAATGAATTTCACACCCTTGCATGTGTGCAGCAAATGCACACACGGTGTCTCAGACATACTGAGATGTCTCAGACAGTGGTCTCTCCAGAGGCATAGTGTCTCAGACACGGAGGGTCACACATGCAGGTGTTATAGACACACATGCCTCATTCACCATCTCTCACAGACACATACACATAGGCGAAAGGTGAAATAGCTTCAGACACACTTAAGTGTCTCACGTGGCGCCTTTCACGGACACCCAGGGGTCTCTCATTGTCCCAGATACGGTTACTCCCATACACACGGATGCCTCTGACAGACTTACACGTGGGTATCACTAACGCACCCACAGGGTGAAACAGCGTCTGTCCGTCACCCGTGGTGTCCCTTACAGACAGACACACACGCACGCGGTGTTTCCGCACACTCGTACACAGACGCTGTCCCCCCTTGTCTCATAGGGTCACACACA
>WEIV01022203.1:96809-140731 GCA_013390005.1 Calyptomena viridis
GGGAGCGACACCGACAGGGGCTGCGCTTCGCCGCGGGGGAGCTGATCACGGTGCTGCAAGTGCCAGACGGCGGCTGGTGGGAAGGGCAGAAAGAGGACGGGCTGCGCGGCTGGTTCCCAGCAAGCTACGTCCAGTTGCTGGAGGTAGGACTGGGACTGGGGCCGGGGCCGCGCCGAGCGGGCGATGAGAGGCGGCCGGCCCGGGGATGTCCTGCGGGGGTACCGGCAGTGCTGGGGGGGCCCGCACGGCCCTGCTGTTGGGGACCCCCTTGGCATCGCTATGCCCTGTGCCCGGGCAGGTGCCCTGGCTGAGGCTGCTGGTGCTGTAGGAGCGCTCCGGCAGCCAGAGCCTTTGCGACGGGGCTCTGGTGCGTGGTGAGCTGGGGGCTGCTCCGGACACTGTTCACAATCGCTAAACAGCAGCAGAAGTCAGTGGCTGCAGTGATGCAGCCCCTGTCAGTCACTCACGAGAACCAGATGCTGCGCAAGTTCTGCTTCCTTTTCTCTCTCTCTCCTCCTCCCTCTCATTTCGTTTGTCTCGGCAACCTGTGCCAGCGCTCATCACCCTCACAGGGAACAATTTCTTCCTAATACCTAATATAAATCTACCTTCTTCAGCTTAAAGCCGTTTCTCCTTGTCCTGTCACTCTATGCTCTTATCCAAAGTCCCTCTCCAGCTCTTTTGGAGCCCTCATAGGTACCAGAAAATGCTCTAAGGTCTCCGTATAGCCTTTTCCTTCTCTCCTGTTGCAGCAGTTCCCGGCTGGCACACACGTTGCTGCCATAAGTGTGGCATAGCTCAGAGAGCCCCCAGCAGGGTCAGTTGCCCAGACCCAGAGATCATGGACTTTCTGTCAGGATGCCGAGAATTCTGTTGCCTTCAGTCAACAGCTGGCCCTGACAGCTGGGGCAAGAGTTAGATTCCCACCTCAGGACAGCTTGTATTTGAACATGTTCATTGCTTTCTGACCCATGCAAACAAGACATAACGTGAATGTGAAATGTATGTCCATGGAGAGTGTCTTCACAATCTTTGCATGTGAAATGTGGAACATCTCCTGCACCAAAGCAAGAACCTGCCATGACCCCATCAGTTCTTCCCTCAGTGGTCATGCCCTGTTGTCATTTGGAGGATGTGGCTGTGGCAGTGATCTCTGGAAGCATCTCCCTGTGGTGACTGTGAGCAGCACGATGTTTCTTGGGTCAACCTCTGTTTGTCCCCCAGGTTCCAAAGGGGAATCAGCCAGCCTGCTTTGTTTATATGCAAGGCAGGCAATGCCTGTCCCAGGTTTTGTATGCACACCCTCCAGGGAATGCACAGGGGCAGGAAGCAGAGAGAGCCCTGAGCAGACCCTGCCCACTAGTTGCATATAGAGCAACATTCTGTGAGCAAAAGATTCTGTGCAAAAGGACATTTTGCCTACAGATCTGGCATTGCCTTTTGGTTTCTCTTGCCTAAATGAATTAAAAAATCTGTGATGTTTCCATTGAGTTCCTGTTTCTCATTATTACCTGGACAGACAGGAAAGCAGAAGCAAAAGTTGTCCACTTGGTGCTGCAAGAGTGAGACCAGGGATTTTCCTGTGCCACTGAAGCACTTGAGATTTCTTTTGTTAGTTTTAGAATGTGGGAGTCCTTTTGTTTGTGAGTGTTGCCACCTATAAGATCATTTACTGAGGTATGTGAATGTGATTTCACAAGTTGCTAAATATTTATACATCTAACCAGGAATTTAGGAATTGTTTGGGGCAAAATGTATCATGAGATATGACAAACTCTTCTAAGCAAAGACAGAGGAGGATTGGTTCTGCAACCACCGTAACTTTGCTTTCCTGTCGTACCCTTCTCAGAAACTCCTCTTTCCCTACTTAATTCTGAGCAACTTCCACTGTGCTCAGATCAGTGCCTGCAGCCCCACCGACATACTCTTCTGAGCCATGACCCTTTGCTGAAGACTAGTTGTCCACATAGCCTGATCTCCTTTCTCTTAAGCAAACCTTTGGAAAGAAGGCAAGAAAGATGGCCAATGCTGAATATGTTTACTCTGGCACGTTTTCCTTTTCTCCAGAGGTGGTACCTAATACGGACTATGAGCCTGAGTTAGTAATTATGTCAAATGAGAGCTAATTAACCAAATTTACGGGATTACAGGTACTTGGCACACATCACAGTAGGTGTGTGAGAAGAAGGAAGCTCTGTGGGTGTCTGTCTCATGGCTCTGTGCAGGTAGCCTTTCCCAGGTGTACAGGTAGCCTTTTCCTTGTATGTAGGTATGCAGCTTACTCAGGGACCTGATCTAAGTGGAAGACACCACGATAGAAATACTGTCCTCTGTTCTCTGATCCAAGTCCCTGCCCTGCCATGTTGACATTGGAGCTGGCGCCCACGAGGTGGTGACAGTGCATGTCCAGATGAGGCCATGGCCATGAGTTTCCTTTGAGTACCAACCAGCCCTTGCATTGGCTTTGGGTGGCCCTGGTCCTTCAGTAAAGTTCAGCCTTATGTCATTGAAAGAGGAAGACGTTACTCCCTCACTCCGTCCTACCCTCATTTCCTTGTGCCCAGTTCACTCAAGCAGGTATCTGTTCTCTCTCTGGAGCCTGAAGGAGAGCTGGCTCCATTTTCTGCCACGGCAGTGACTGAATGTGACTTGTGGCATTGTCAGAGGTGTGCTGGGGCCCTACATGCATTTGCCCTATGTGGCACTCACCCATTCTCCTCTCAGCAAAGTCTGTTGGGTGGTTGGGAGCTACCAAAAAGAGGTGTCCTTCTGAAGCCTTTATGACTTGAAGTCTGCACTGTGTTTAGACATGAAGGCTGGGTTTTCTCATTCATAAAGCTTCACATTTACCAACACCGGGATCTTCTCTGACAGCACTGGTCTAAAGTCTGTGCTGAGTTTTGGTCTTGAGCTGAAAGAGGGAAGTGAGAAAGGTGTGAGGAACAGCAGAGAGCAGAATCTCTCCCACCCTTGAGCAGCGGTTCAGCAGCCAGTCTGTGGCATGCTGGTTCCTGCTGGATGAAGGAGGAGAAATGACTGTTCCTGATGCTGTCGCTGACTTGGGAGGAACCTGCTGCACCAACAGCACCTGTGTCTCCTCACAGGCAGCCAGGCTGCAGAGCTGCCAGCACTGATCATCCACTTGGTTCCTCCAAAAGCTGGGGATGGGGCAGCTTTCCCACCTCATGTACACTCTCAGCTGAGTGGCTCTTGGCTCTTGCAACTCTTGGCTCTTGCAAAGAAAACTGGGTATGCGTGGCTGGTGGGTAACCTGAACAGGCTGTAATGGCAAATGTAGAGTTGGGCAGCTCTGAGAAAACCATGAAAGTGGCTTCCAGGAAACAAAGCCCAGTGTCAGAAGCAGGGCTTCCTGAGGACTGTTGCCTTTGCCGCCTCCTGAGTCCTCTTGCTAGCAAAAATGTGTTTTCAGTTAATTTATCACAGAAGATCTGGGAAAGGACTAAACATGTGGTAGATGTGGGTCAAGAGAGACACAAGAAGATAGAGAGGTAAAGATGTTTGGCATCGGTTGGTTCCTTCTCCCGTGGCTGCTGCAAGCCCACAGTGGTGGATTACAGGAGAACAGTGATGGCTGGAGGTTCCTGCTTGGGGCACTGATGGAAACAAAGAGAGATGAAGGAGGACTGGAGGAGCACGTGGTAAGGAAAAACCAGAAATGACATATCTCTCTGAGCTCTGGAGAGGATACCGTTATCATAGAGCAAAAGGGATAGCATAAACCAGAAGATTATCAAAAGCAGAGAGCAGAGTGAGCAAGGGAGGGTATCAGCTCATGGGGAGGTTCTAGATGGATTCCCTGATGTTGGGCTGGTTGGGAGCAGTTGGGAAGGCTGCTGTGGTCTTGTTCACAAAATGAGTGAATGGAAGGAGCCTCTGGGGATCAGCTAGTCTGGCTTCCCTGGCCGTGTCTGTCAGGTTTGAGTGTGTGCAAGAGTGGACACCACAACTGTTCTGGACGATATGTTCCAGCGTTTGATTACTCTCACAGTTTTTTGTTGTGCCCCTTTAAAGAGATTTGCTATGTTTTAAATTGTGCCCATTGCATCACACCCTTTCACTGGATTTCACTGAGAACAGTCAATCTATGTTTTCTCTACTATCCCCCTCATAGGTTTTTTTTCACATTGGTAACATCCCTCTCAAGCCTTCTTCTCTTGATGCTAAACAGTCCTTGTTCTTCCAGCCTTTCCTCATATGCTCCTGTCTCTTAATCATCATTGTAGCCCCTTGCTAGACTCTCTCCAGTATGTCCATGTCTTCCTTGTGTTGGGAAACCAAGTACTGTTCTTACTGGTGTACTCTTGGAGATAGTAGGTTAATGGAGAAATGATCCTAACTGGTGTTTCCTGAGCATGAGAATCCCTGGACATCAGAGGAATCCTGAAGACTGCTGCCAAATTCAGCTGGTTTTGCTTTCACTAAGCTTAGTCTGTGAGCAAGCAACACCCTTCTACAAGCTGATCTCCAATGCTTGGGATCTCATTGAGGATATCATCAGCTTCAACCCTCACCCCTCCTTTGGCGATCAGTAGCTATGGCAGCCATGAGACCTAAAAGTCAGGGACTTTCCTTCCTCCTGTGTCCTTTATATTTTTGCCTGACCTTTTCACTGTTTGAGAAGAGCCCTACAGGACCCCTTGGTAACCAGACTGTCTCAGTTTCAGGTTAAGCAATTGCCCTCCCCAGCCTGGTGCAAGAGGGAATCTGAGCAGATGCAGCTGAGGAGCCAGCACTGCAGTGGTGAACACAGGAGCGAGGTGTGTGATACACTGAGGGTTTTCTTAACAGCTCAGGTTTCCTACCCTGAGGCTGGCTACCTCCTCACCCCACCTGTGTCTTGGATGCTTGGAGTGATGATGTGTAGAAAGACCCAGACCTAAGAACAGCCTAGGACAAGGCTCAGTTGTTCCAGTTTGTTACAACCTTTATGGTGTAGGGCAACATAGATGTCAAGAGAATGAGGTGGTGTTAGACCTCAGGGGTATGTATTCAAGGAGCAGCAGTGTGAGACCCTCTAGAGAAACCTCTGTTGCATCTGCCTTTCCTAGACAAATGATTTTTGGAGGGCTGTGGAAATGTGTCGTTCAGTCACATTTGCAAGTAGTTTGTTTTAAATCTATTTTAGGCCTTCCCTTTGTAATTGTAGTTATCTAGAAATCACTTACATAAGCAGCAGCAGCAACATATGCAGATTTGCTGGAAATTGTCAGCACTTTTTTATAGCTTCAGTCATCCCACAGATGTAAGTCTCTGTATGAAGCACAGTGTGTGCTTCCAGCATGGATGGAGGTGGCTCTGGAATCTGACTGAGCAAGCTGGACTCAGTAGGACTGCAAGCTGCCACTGATCTTGTCAACTCTTTCCACAGTTTGATTTACCAGAACTGTGAGGCACTTGGAAAGGAAGGAATGGTGCCCTTCTCCCTGGGATGTGCTTCACCTGCGAGTTTCGGACAGAACGTTCATTGCTTCCACTGCTGTGTGATACTCAGAGGGTAACTCATCTCGCCTAACCCAGCCAGAGACAGCTGCCACGTGGGCATGTGCAAACACTTGAGCCTCGAGGTTGTGGCACATCCAGCTGCAGGAGGCATGGCATGGCCTGGCACAGACTGCTTCCTTTGTTGTGGCTGGGGAATCATAGAGAAAAAGGGTGAAAGGAATATGTAGAAATTATAGTGCCTTTAATTTATTTTGTAATAACAGGGAATTGTGTAGAGGATTTTTATGCCAAACTATATCTTGTCATAAACCGATAGGATCCAAGGAGACAGTGTGCTTGGGGAGCAACAAGAACTTGCCAGCTGATGAGCAGGGAGAATTCCATTTCATGACAAAATTCAACTTCTGAACATTTCTGTGATACAGTGTTGTGAAGAAACTACTATGTTTAGAGATTTTTTTTCTTCACCTTAGTGATGGAGCATATTTTCACTAAGAAATACCCCTAATCATTTTGTCTGAAAATATCCAGCCAGTCCTAGAAATGAACATTGCTGCAGTGAGATGGTTGTGCTGCCACAGCAAGGGCTGGAACAAGTGACTGCTGGACCTGCCATTGTGGGAGCTGTATAATGGGTATGATACAATTGAAAGGAGGGAGGTGTTGGAACCTGGTGGAACAGAGCTTTTCCTGATGACTGTCCAAAGGACAATGAGGTTATATATGGAGAGCACCTGGATGGCTATGGGTACCTTTGTACATGATGTCTGTATCCTCTGTGTGCAGCAATGCTTTGTATTCCCAGGAGGTTCTTCAACATCCTTTGAGTTTGTTATCTCATGCTCTCTCATTCCTCCATCTCCCCACCCAAAAATCAGCTTAACATAAGATGTATGGAGAGCCACAAGGACTGAGAGGATGCTGTTTTTTAAGGATACTTCGTAGAGCAAGTAATGTTCTAGTCTGTAGTCTTGTGTGATGGGAGTGGAATCTGGTCTTTCATCTAGTGTGATAAGGCTGTGGGTGCTGAGCCTTTCTGTGTGTCCAGTGATGTGCTCAGGACACCTGCTCAGGGTTTGGCTTCTGATCACAGAATTACAGAATTAACTGGGTTGCAAAAGACCTTTGCGATCATCAAGTCCAACCTATGACCATCAACTATGACAATCAACTCATCAACTAAACCCTGGCACTCAGTGCCATATCCAGTCTCTTAAACACTTCCAGGGACAGTGATTCCACCACCTCCCTGGGCAGCCTGTTCCAATGGCCAATCGTTATTTCTGTGAAGAATTTTTTCCTAACATCCAGCCTAAACTTGCCCTGGTACAGCTTGAGATGTGTCCTGTCTTTCTGTGACTGGTTGTCTGGGAGAAGAAACCAACCCCCACCTGGCTACAATGCCCTGTCAGGGAGTTGTAGAGAGTAATAAGGTCTTCCCTGAGCCTCCTCCAGGCTACAAACGGAGCAGTTCAGCTACTTGACTGAGCAGCTGCCAGGCTGGAACTAGTGCTCCCTGTCCAGGGATGCTCAAGGCACCATGCTGACAATCCTGGCTGTTCTGCTGCCCCTGAGAGATGATGCTGGGAAGTAGCATCACTGCCAGGCTGGGACTGGTACCCCTATCTCCAGCCCAGGGATGGTTGTGGCACCGCTCTGAGCGTTCTGGCAATTCTGCTGCCTCTGACAGGTGGTGCTGGGGCAGAAACCATGGCTGAAGGGGGATGGCATTTCCCTTGGGTGCAGAAGGATGGTTTCATTCTGTTGGTGCAGAGATGACTCCCTAAGGAAGCAGAGAGGGAGATTTGCACGGCTGTAGCTGAGACTGCTGTGGGTGTTGTCTCGGGAATGGCAAAGTTTTCAAAGTTCAGTGCTCACAGGTGCTGAGACTGGTCTGCTCTGCATAATTCACCAGCAAACCTTTGTCCAAAATGAGGCATTTGTGAAACAGGAGTGACAATGAGAGTCCTGTGGGATTGCCTTGTGGTTTAGTTTCACAGTGTCCTTTTTTTATCTCTGACTTTCTGTAACTGTATTTTTCAGAGCTGAAAATTGCAGTCATCTGACCATTGACATTTCCGGCAAATGTGAATGAAATCAAATATAAAAGGGGAGGAAATTATGTTATGCTGCCAGAAAATCATTTGTCAATCAAGTTTTCTGGGGGATTTTAAAGCCCCAGGAGAATGTGAAGGAGATGTGGAGCTGCAGGTCACAGTCTCTCCTGTGACAGTGATGTCTGTTTTGTATCTGGGGATACTTGTCTCAGGCTGTTGAATTTACAGATAGAATATAAAAACTGAATAGTGACATAAATAGCCAAAATTTTTGAAGGGAAGGATTTTACAGAAGGTTGTGGCATTTTTTGTGAGCTCTTCTGTCCTCTGCACAAGTTGGGGTGTTGCAGAAGTTGGGCTCATGGATGTTGCACGTGTAGCAGGTGAGAACAGTCACACTGTTGACCTTACATAAATTGCATGGGACATAATTTTTAAAGATATTTTTTCTTTATTCTTAGCTAAAAGGTGAAAAAATGTCATGGGAGGCTTAAACTGGAGGATCTCTTATGGCCTGTGGATTACAAAGACAGTCTAAAAACAGTCTCTCTGCAGATGTTTGCCTTCTAGATGTGAAAGACTAAATGAATTGCTGTGCACCTGCATGGTAAGAGTGGATATAGAGCAGTGATGAAAAATGTGGATCATTTAAAGACTCACTTGAGGATTGCTCAGTTGCCTAAAGAATTCCCAGCACACAGTAGGAATAACGAGAAGATGCCAGATACTTGCTATTTTCTAAAAAACAAAACATTTTTGTGTCCAAAATGGAAAATTTGACCCTGAAACGAAGACCAGAAGATTCTGGCAGTTTTGATGGGGTTTGGTTTTCTCTGCTTACTATCACACAAGTAAAAGTAAAATAAATGACCCCAGTGCTGCATTATCAGAGTCTGAAGCATCCGAGTGTGTGCTCAGGACTTGGTTTTTTATTTCACTGACTGCTGACACCAAGTGCAATCCCAAAGACAGGGCATTCTTCTGTTTTGCAGAAGTTCCATAATAACAGCAACAAGAATGTGGTGCTGCAGCATTGCAGATAGTATCTGTCTTTGGAAGTGTTTGGGACTTGGTGCAGTTGTTTTCACTGTGGCCATGCTACAACTCGGGGCCTCAGGAGTTTCTCAGGTTGCATGTGTTCAACCTGTTCCCACCCACAGCAGAGCCCAGGGAGGAAGCCACTGTTAACTTGTGTCTTGCAAAATTTGACATAAACCACTGGTATTTCTGTCTTTGATTTCTGCCACTTCCAGGGAGTCATTCCAGGCAGCTTTTTCAGCATCCAGCACTTCTGAGCTGTCCCCCGCTGCCTGTGCACACATGGCAGCTTTGCTGGAAGCTTCCCAAAATCTGGTGCTGTGGAGCAGTGGCTGCTCCCTGTGTGCTCATTTCCAGTAACCCTGCACGGCTCCACGTTTGCAGACATGGATGGAGGACCTGGGGAAACCTGAAAGCAGCATAATGGAATCAATGGTCCCTATGCTGTGCTTTGCATGCTGTCATCAGTTCATGTCACTTCAAAGTGTCATTGGCCATATTGAATTACACGTCAAACTCCCTTTTGTTGGTATGAGCCCCCTGGTGTGTAGACCAGCGTGAAACCAGGGGCAACAGTTTG
The DNA here is from genome assembly GCA_013390005.1 of Calyptomena viridis. NCBI lineage: Eukaryota > Metazoa > Chordata > Aves > Passeriformes > Eurylaimidae > Calyptomena > Calyptomena viridis. The sequence goes on from WEIV01022203.1 coordinate 105,948, forward strand.
CTCAGCCACTGTTTTCCAAGAACATTGTACTTCAATGAGTGTTTGTCTTGAAAAATTTAAGTATGCTTTAGTGTATTTGGAATTTTGCAACTATGCAAAACATTATCTGTTGAAAGAACCTGCTGTACAGAGTTGGTATGTGGCAGGGCTGTGGACAGGTTTGCACTGTACCTGCAGAGCAGGACAGCAAACTGAGCCCTTTGCATACCTGCCATACCTGCAAAAGTGCCCTTGTGATTGAAAGGCAGAGCAGGCTGTACGTTCCCTGGGATACAGACTCCCTGGCAGCACTGCCTGCCCTGCTGCCTTCTCTGTACCTGCCACAGTGTCCACCCTGGGAAACACTACTTTTACAGGTGTATGGAACAGCAGAGAAAGCTTTTTGCTTGTAGTAGTAATCCAATTTTCCACATCATGCTATCAAAATAGCTTTTGTATTAGCCTAGTACATTTGTGGTTTGCTTTTCTGCTGGCAAATTCCAGAAAGGGGTGCCATGGCTTACTCAGGATCTGCTACTCTGCATTTTGTAGAACATATCTGGCAGTGGAACAGGCCAGCGTCTTTTAACATACACCTTTGTCAGCATTTGTGAGCAGTCCCCTCAGTCATCTGTATGAGGCACTTTGGACTGAATTTAGGCTGACTGACAAGTCACTTTGGTCACTGATCTTTGAGCTCCTTAGTGGGTGCAGACTCAAAGGTTGAAAAATCTTTGTTTGACTTCATTTGAAACCTGTTTGGCACTTTTCATACATTCAAGGTTGGCAAGGGTAGACTCTGCAGACTGTTCTTCAGCCACAGGTATTCCCACTGTGATGCTGGCAGCAGAAACGCCGTGGTCTTCCAGTGTTTGTTGGAGCACCAAGTTTGTTTGTTGCACAGTTCTCTCAGGGCTTTCACAGCTCTTTGGCACTTGCATGGCCTCCTGCACCTCTGCTGCTGTGGCGTCCAAGAAGAAAATCATTTCAACATTAACTGTTAGCACTTCTTAGGCCCCTATTGATCACTTCTGTGCCTCTCTTCTGCCCAGTAAATTGGTTTTCCGTGGAGGAAAAAACCCCTCAGTAACAGTTACTTAGAAATAATAAGTCTTGGGAACATGTGGGATTTTGTATCAGACGGTGGATCAGACCAAGGTCTGTAAGGAAGATGTGTGAGTGAGTTTTCCATGGATGTTCTGTAGAGCCTGATGAGATATTTTAGGGATTTAAGCAAAGAAGGGGCACAGCTGATGTGAAAGCTGCAAAGAATCTGCCCAGCCCAGCTGCTGGTTCCAGAGCTGGTGATGCTGCCAGAGTAGGGGCAAGCTGCAAAGCTTTCACACATCCCATGGAGAGAAAGAAGGAGCTCCTCTGGGCTGGATATGCAGCTTGAAATTGTCAGGTTGTCCCTTTAGCACTGAATCTTCTTTGAAACACCCGCTCACTCTTAGGGAGTCAAGCAATGAGTAAAAGGGAGAAAGGTGTGAGAATGAAGAGGGATCACAGGCACATCACAACATAATTAAAAGTCCCAAGCTGCTCATTTTATCTTCCCAAATTTTCCCCTATATTTCACTTGGGATCCTAGTAAAAACTTCTTTAAGATCCGTTAGCTCAGGGTTAAATGTAATCGCTTACTGCAACTGCAGTGTACTTCCCAGCAATTCAGCACTGCTCACAGCCCTTCAGCCAGGGACAGGCCAAGCAACCCTGAGACTGCATGAAGAAAATGCAGCATGGAAGGAATTAACATGAAGGAGCTCCCTGGGCTTGCCAAAAGACCAGCTTTTGTGGAAGATGAGGGAAGGAACAAGGATCTTTGAGCTGGTGGACATTGTTTGGGACATAAAAAGTACCTTTTGGATTCGAGTTATTACGTCCATATGTAATTTTTTGCGTTTATTACTAGTGTATTTTGTTTTTTATGTTGTTGTGTTCTTTGAAGACTTACCAGAGCTCATGTAAATAATTATGTATAATTTGAACATATTTACAACACACGTCTCACTTTCCTTTTCCTGAGTTGTCTGAGGAGTGAGTGGCATCATACAACCTTTGTGGCTGACCTTTGATTTGAGGAAGACTCACTCTTTTTGCTTCTGCTCCTTGCCTTCTGTCTGTCTTATCTATTTTTTATTTGGCACGGTGGTTTTCTTACTCCTTGACTATTTTTCTCCTGAAAGTGTTCACAGAAAGGAGTTTATGCTTTCACAAGCATGCCTGTGATAGTTGGTGTAACAGCAGATATCATCAGCACTCCCAAGAGCACCTAACACAGATGCTTATGTCACCATGTCTGTTACTTTGCTAACTGAGTGTATTCTGTCATCTATAAGCACTTTCAGAATGTTCTTTTAAACTGGCTGGCTGGATTTGCTTTGTCTTCTTGATCTTTCTAATTCACTTATTTAGCACTTTATTCATGTTTCCAAACAAAGCCCTGCAGTTGCTGTGTGCCCACATGCTCCTTCTTGAGCCATTGCCACAAAGCCAGACCCACAGTGACAAGCTGAGGCAGCACAGGAGCAGTTCCAGTCGCTTCAGAAATGAGGTTTGGTCGCAGAAGATGCAGTATCAAGAGCTGGTAGAAGGAATAATTGGTATGGAGGGGTTTGGAGGAGAAAAAATGGAGATGAGGAGTGACAGAGTTTACAAGGAGTGACAGAGAATAAAGAAGTAACAGAGTTTGGATTTGATACAGATATGGTAAAGTGCCATGGAGAAATTGCACAGAAGAGGAATTGTATTTCCAAGGGATGAGCAAATGCTTAACTCAGAAAGGAACAGACGGAAACTGGGTTGATGGATGTGGTTTGTTTTGCAGTTCTGGAGGACCGTGTGCAGAATTCAGTTTAAAAATGCTGCTGAGGGCTGTATGTGCAGTAGACGGCTGAGCAGTTCCAGCCCTGCCCATGTAATAAGCTGCCTGAGCAGCAGATTTGCTTCTCCTGTGCTCATTGCTGTATAATAGGACTAATTCATTACCCAGGGCCAAGTAATCACTCTCAATAGCAAGATTTAGAGGAGAGCCTGTGACTTGTCTCATTGCTCTCTGAACTGTTGATGAGCACAGTAATAACTGGCACCAGATGAAGACTGAAATTGAACCTCAGTTTGTTACGGGATGAAGAATAGAAGTTCATGTATTTCCAAAAAGAAATCATGTTTTAATTAGGTCCCTTTTGAAAAATAATTTTGCAGTGAATCTGAGTCAATGAGCCTCTGTGCACAGTTCCTCATTGCCACGGGGCTCGGGGACTCTCTCATTCCTGCGCTTGGCCAGCACCATTTACCAAGGCTGAATATGAAACTTTGGTGAGGGACAAAGCTTTCTCTCAGTGCTTGCATCTCAGGCAAATTCTGCTGTGCATCTTGCTGGCAGTGCTGGAAATGTTGGGGAGATTTTGCAGGTGCAAACCATTGTTCCCAGGATATTGTGATCACTGTGGCCAGTCCGCTTTGCTGTCTGGTATGCACCAAGTAGGCTGCTGCCTGCCTCATCACAGGAGATGGGATAGAACAGGGCATCTGCCAGCATATCTCTGATACCCTACTCAGGAATCTCGTCAGTTTGGAGGTGAGACCTGCCACATCTTAGAGGTGGGGCTCTCTGCTGGAGTAGGGCAGGGGATCTTTTGGCCTCATTGGAGCGTCGTGGAAATGAACCCACAGACTGAGACCACCAACCACAAGCGGCACATGAAAGTGGAAAGGGACTGAGAACTGCTGAATGCTACAACTCTGGCTGTATTTTTTACTCACAGGTCAGAGAACTTGATCGTCGGGCTCCACTCAGTGATGCCCAGCAAGTTCTTTATATCACAGTCTTACAGGCTTGCACACATGCACTGCTCCTTCTGTGTGTCCAAAGGAAGACATTCCAGTCTGGTCTGGGGAGTGCAGAGACTGCCATCTCCCTCACGACGATGACCCAGAGGCACTGTGTTCTCTTGGCTCCCCTCTCCAGGCTAAGAGCTGCACCACCCGTGTCTTCTGGGATAGGCTCCTAGTTTGCAACATAATTTCGGATACATATATCACCTTGTTATGTCATTTGCATGGGCTGTAGGATGGGAAGCTGCCCACATCTTGGCACTCCTGGGCTGGCCAGCTGATGGTGTGTGTGTGGATCTTGAGGTACATGGAGAGCTGGGCTGGCCCAGACAGCAGCCAGTGGCTGACACAGCTGCAAAAGCACAGAGGTTTTCTTGGAGAGGGCTCTTCTGCTTCACCGTTTTCCTGTCAGTTTGCACTGAGCTCAGAGTCTGCAATCAAAGCGCCTCATATTTTCCTCTGAGCTGACGATGAATAAGCTCATCCTTCTGTCTGCCGGCATTTTTCGGGTCAGGGGAAGTGCTGGTGCTGGCGAGCAGGGCTAATGGGAGGGCAGTGCCAGGCACTGGGTCTTGTTCAGCACCACAGCTCTTGGACTTACAGCTGGAAGACAGTGGGTTTGGTGATGCTGGATTGAAAGCGGCTGCGCTGTATAAAGTAGCTTTTTGCTGGGCAAGATGTGGATCTCTGGAAATGCCTCTTTTGTGACTCTAGGATCAGAAACACTTTAGCAGGGATGGCTGTAGCCCGTGTGTTAGCACTGATTAGTGCTCTGTGTGTGTGTTCCTGATTTATACAATGGTGTTAGAGCCACAAGGGTAACCTCCTCCTCCCTTCCCCCTTCTACTGCCTTCTGGGGGCAAGACTGCTTGGAGCTCTAACATCCTCACTGGGGTCAAAGGGTGTGTCCTGGCAGCCTGTGCAGAGCCATTCAGAAGCTCCGGCCTGTTTCCAGCCCAGAGTCAGGCCCTGGAATCAACAAACCCCAACATTCACTTCTGTGGTATGGAAGTTTGCTTTTGCTTTCCATGTTGGAGGATCCAGTGTTTGCCTGTGGTTAGAGGAAAGAGAGCCTGAAAGCCCTTTTCTCCTTCCTTCTTATGGGAGGGAAGTGTTTCAGGGAGGTTGATGTGACTTACTGAGTCTAGGCTTTCCCCTCCCTGCACTGAGATGGAATGTTTCCTCCTCCCACAAAGTGAGAGCCTTGTACAGTCATCTGCTGGTTTTTATTATCTTGGAGGATTCACACTTTACCCACTGTGCACCTTCATCCTCTCTGACACTCTCCACCTTTGGAAGAGTCAAAATCAATCTGAGCCATTAGTCCTTTACTTGGAAGTATCAGTGATGCTGACTGCTGACCTTTGCCTTGTTCTGAGTGAGGGAGGCCTTGTGGGTTTTTGCTTTGCTCGTTTTAGCAGAGCATCTCTTGGTGGTACCTGCCCAGCGTGCACACCTGTACCCCCCCCAGAAATGCAGCATTAGCACCATGACTGTTTGGCTTAGATGAATCAGACAGCTGCCATGAGGGGTCTGCCTGCAAGGAATGGCACATAGCATGTTTTTAGGTCATGGTTTGTCATTGTCTCTCTATTTGGGTGGCATGCAGCCTGAAGAGCAGACATCCAGGTTCTTATGATTTGAAATGCAGTGCAGCTGAAATCCTTAAAAATCATTACTTTTTTCCTTCTTTTTACTAATTTTAACAGATAAGGTTACAGCTTGGCTTTGATAGCCTGTACATTTAAGATGTCTTATTCTGCTCTGCAGGGAGTGGTTATTGTCCCTCCCGGTCACATAATGTGTAACTGTCTCAGTTGCCTTATCAGAGAATTTCCAAGGAGTACGATTGAGTTACTGATCATCACAATGTAGGACACCATTTTTTCTTCTCTTTTTCCTTTGTTTATTATAATGCCTTCCTTGGCAACTTGCACATTTTATTCTCAAGGTGAGAAATATATTTATAACTAAGTAAAATATATACATTTATACATTTATAAATTCTTTATTGTTGTTTATTTTCCCCTCTCTCTGCTAGGCAGCTCCAGTAGTAGGAAGGCAATATCTTCAGCTGGAGGAGATAAATATGTCACCCCAGAAAGGAGCAAGCCAGATCTGGAAGCTGTCCTGTAACACTAATTTTGATCCCAGCCCTGTTTCCGGTCTAAAGACTTTTCTCTTTCAGTGAAGATCATGAAATGTAACATTCATTATTTTTGCTCAGGGCATGCTGAGAAAATATCTTTCAGCTCCAGAGGTTCCCTCTCTCAGAAGCACAGTCTGAGGAACAACAACCACAAGTTACAGTGAAGGTGCAATTCTCTATATTGTTAAACAATATTATTCTGAAGAACAATAATATTCAGTGTGTTGCCATGGTGTAGCAGTCTGTGATTAATTAGGCACTAGATTCAATATGTTTAAGCATGCAAGACAACTACTAGAGACAGTCCAAAACCAGGACAACCTCCCAGATTTCCCTCAGATAAAGAAGGTTTTATTTTTATTCACAGTGAGATCCTACAGTTGTGCAAAATTCACCAAAAAAATTCCTTCTGTAATCAGACCAACTTTTTTCCCTTAATCCATTGCATAAATCAATTACAGAAACTTGGAATGAGCAACACCAGGCTGCTGTGACAGGAGCACCACTGGACTGCTGACACCTTTGAAGTGCCGGTGAGGGTGGGGGCTGCACAGCAGGGCAGTATGTGTACAGGTGCCACAAGCACAGTGATCCTGCAGATCCTAGGCTGTTGGGATGCTTCCCCTGTTCCAGCAACAGCCACAGTGATATTTAGAGTCTTGTGAAGGATGTTTGGGCTGTGACAGGTGAAAACCTACGGTGATGGCGAAGAGCTGAGCTGCTCTGGTCTCCCCTTCAACCTTCCCATGCTTCCTTAACCGCATCTGCACTGGGCAGGAGCCCCGTGATGGCCCTGCTGAACCTCCCTCCATGCACTGCTCCAGCTCTCAGCATTGATGTTTCCCTGCAGTGGCTTCTGTGGGGGGTGAGCTCGCAGGGCCATGGAGCACCAGAGCCTGTTCAGAGTGAACGTTGAGGGTGAGGACAGGGCAGGACCCTGCTGTCAGTCTTCCCTGGGATTTTCCCCTGTGGCTGCAGCAGCTGGGTCTCCAGGGATGCGGGATATGTACCATTCATCTCTGGGTGGGGGCTGAAGCAGTTTGGGCACACAGGTCAAAAGGTATTGCAGATGGCACCAGAGCCAGACCTCTACGTGGTCACTAACATGTAGGTGTGCTCCTCAAGCAGGCTATTTCCACCTCCCAAGAGAGGGGTATCAAGCCCTTTTGTACAGATGATGCAAAATATGCTGGTTTCTCCAAAGGGAATGAGTGTTGGGTAGCAGGAGCTGCCTACAGCTCACCAGTGGAAAAGGCCAAGTCCTGGAAGTGATGTGGGAGAGGGTTCCTCCCGGCAGCCTCTGTGCCTTACCGGGCTGTAGGTGTTTGGTGTCCACCAGCTTGTTTATAGTCACTGGGAGAGGAGGGTTAGTCACCAACCTCCTGCAGCAGATGAGCAGGTCAAGGGCAGGAACCGGTAGACATGGCTTCAGTTTCCTCTTCCTCTGCGTGGAGTCAAGCACCACCTCTCTGTTCCTCGGGGAACTGCTGAGCTGGGCTGGGCCACGGCTCTCCTACTGCCCCAGGGTCCAGTGTGGACAGGTGAGCAGTCATAGAGCAGGAAATTCTCAGTCCAACATGCAGACATTAAAGAGCAAGTTCATCTTTATTTCAAAAACACAAAACACTCAGATTCCTTTATACCCAACTGAGGAAGAGGAACTTCTGAGTTCAGACTCTCCCAGTGCTTTTTCAGATGTCCAGGCTGAAGGATTTGGGTCCTGTTTTTCTCCCCAGTGATCAGCTGGCTCAGCTGTGGGCACTTGCTCGGGTGAGGTCTGCAGTCCTGAGTGGAGGCAAGAGCATAGAGCAGCTCTGCCTGTGAATGTACTTGTGCTCAAAGGGGCTGTATGGCAATGCCCACAAGGAGCTGCACTGAGGTGTAGTTTTCATGTCTTGCCAAACTGTTCTTCTCTTGCTAAGTCAGAGAGCAGGAGCCTGGGGGTGTTGTTATCAATCTGTAGTTTGAATCCAGCATCTGTTCTGTGTCGTCCTTGTTTCTTTCCTAGGCATGAGGCCAAGGTTTGGTGTCCAGGAGGTGGGACCTGCCTGCAAATGCAGTGCTGTGCTCAGGCTCCCCATTCCTTCCTCCACAAACGACATTGCAGCATCAGAGCAGGAAGGTGCAAATACATTTTTACAAGCCAGAAAGTGGCTCTTGGGTTTGAATTAAACTAATTTAATTAAACTAATTTCCCCAGAACTGAATGCTTTTTTTTTCCTAGCTTGCATCTCTGTGATCCCAACACGAGTGTTCAGGCAACTGTGTGCAGCCCCATGAATGTCACAGGGAGGTTGGCCTGGGGACTTCGCAGGAAGTCTTAGAAGAGAAGTGCTACAGACAGTGAGCTGCCGTGAGCAGGACAGGCTCCTGACAGAGGGGACCCCATAGGAGCTTGGTGCTTTGGATAACACCAGGAGGGTGTTTCCAGGACTCCTGGATTAGCTGTACCGAAGGCTGTGCTGCAATACTCTGTTAACAGATGACATTTTTTAAATATCCTGAATATCTACGGGTATTCTCCTTCTCTGCTGAGCTGAAACTGATTCCTTTACTTGGTCTTCCTCTTAATTTACATTTATAGAATATTTCCTTTTGTCGTTAATGCTTTTCTGCTGATTTTATCTGCTTTTGCTCCTACACTTCTGTACTTGTCATAAAAATAACTGGCAGCTTTTTTTAATTTAAAAGCAATCTAGAAAGTTCGTTCCCTTACTTGCATAGCACCAGGCACAAAGGCTTCTCAGTCCCAGTGACTTCTGATGTTTCCATATTGTAATTTTTCAAATTCAATGCTGCAGGAAGAGGTAATTATATCCTGTAACTGATGTAAGAGGAAGATAGATACTGAAATGCCCAATTTCTTAAACAATATTAACTTACTAGATGTAGAGCAATCAAATGGATAGATTGTCTTTATCTCCTTTGAGAGATAGCATGGCTTGATGAGTGTGGAGTATGCAGCAGGTCACAGTGTTTGGACCACGTTGGAAATGCATCCTCATGGCAGAATAGTCCCAGGGATTCATATGCCAGCCTCCCTCTGTTCTCTGTTCTCTGCTCTGTGATGAGCTTTATCTGTAATGGCAATTAGGTCACACAGGCTTGATACCTCTGGAGCCCTTGGTAAAGCTGCAGGAAATCAAAGCCAAAATTAGGTTACTACTTTGTTGTTGTGGTAATAGGTAATATGATATTTAGGAGTTAGTTCAGCACTGAATTCTGTACCTCTATGTATCATTCCATGACAAAAGGTGATAGTGTAGTCACATATTTCATGAGTGGTAGTATTTCATGTCACTGGTAGTAGGTCACCAACAGAAGAGCTGGGCTTGAGAAAGAAAGGGAACTTCAGGTGATGTGTTCACATTGCAGTTTACAGCCTGGGCTGCTATTCCCAGGGCCCATGGGAGTCCTGCCAGGAGCAACCACCACCTCCTAGCAAAACTTCTATGTTTCTTAGGCACAACACCCAGATACTGACTGTTGGCATAAGCATGCTTTAACATGGGGCTTTTTAATAATAACTTCCTCCATACTTCTTACTGCATAAACAAATTTGAGGTGATGCAAAAATGTGTCCTCATAGACATTCAGTTGGGAGTTTGAAGTCTGATAAAATCCAGAAGAGAACAGAGGGTTTAGAAGGGAAATGTGGAAGTTTTAAAGTGGCCAGTTTATTAATATTCTTTAAATCAGTGCTAGTGGGATAGGAGACTCACTGGGTCTCACTCATACTCGTGTTCTTCTGAGGATGCTCAGTTAGTTCAATAGGGTGAATTAAAATTCATCAGTAACTGTTTCCAGGGATTTCCCCCCTGCTGGTCGTTTTTTTTGTGCTGTTTTCTCCTACTTGCATTTTTTCCAGCCTGAATATTGATACTTCCTGTGTGTTTCTGCCTACTCCATCTTTCTGCACATCTGTCCCATCTGCAGCTGGTCATTTCCCACCAGTGGGTCTCCCTGTCTTGGACCTGCTGTCTGCCAGCACTTTCTTTGAGGTCTGCCTTTTTTATTCCTCATCTCTGCAGCCCTCCCCACCACTGGTGATGTGCTGCCTTAAATGTTATTCTTGTATACAGGCCATCCAAGGACTGAATGAATTTCACTGCACAGACTTGGTGACCTGGATATTCTTTTTCTCAGATGAAACGTTTATATGGTGTCGTTTCATTAAAAAGCAATAAATTGGACAAATGAGTTCTGAGCTCCCTTCACTGTGTAGAGGGCCAGGAGCAGCAGCTATGACAACAAGAAATTGAGGTTTTTCAAATGCTCAGTTAGGCCACTCATTAGAAGATAAACATGAACAGACCTTTTAATGTCATCCAGGGATAAGAAGCATCCACTTCACCAAGGATTGCCTGGTCTAATGAGATGACTGCACATGTTACAGTCCTGGGAAGGTTGCATGTGGGAGAAACACATGTGTGTTCTCTGCAGGCGTCCTCCTCCAAATCAGAAAGTCCAGAAGAAGGGGCAAGAGCCACTGTGCAGGAGTGCTGAAGGCAGCAGCTGCAGAGAGCACTTAGTGCTGCCAGATTGATGTGAACTAGATTGGGCCTTTCCAGGAGCAGGGGGGAAAGGGGACCAGGGGACTCTTGCAAAGTGTTGGAGACACTCTGCTGCTCTGCCCGAGAGCATCTTCAGGGTGCTGCATTACTGGTATGTTGCTTACCAGTTGGCCTCCATGGTGCCAGCAGGCAGCTCTGGCGTGTCTGTCAGGACCTTCCTGTGGGAAGGGACTGAGGCAGACAGGCAGAGATGCTTGAGGTCATGCTCCGTATGTCCTGCCTGAGCAACCTCCAGAGTTGCTGAGTCTGGTAGAGAAGGAGGATTTTCCTTGGCAACATCTCAGTCCTATGTTGAGGTACAAAGGCAGCCCCACACTTGGCATTTTTAGAGAAAGGGCCTCTGGAAAAATGCTGCAGATGCAGCAAGTGTTGGTGTCAGCAGAGCTCTCTCTCTCAGTGGATATGGCCACTGAGCCCAGCAGGAGTCAGGTCCCAGCTGTGAGGGAGGCCGGGTGGTCTGCGCTGCACCTGAAGCCCCCAGTCCTGACAGCCACCCCGTCCTGCCTGCTGTCAGACTGGCAGTGGCTGCCTGTCCATCTGCCTATCTATCTGCCTGACTGCCTGTCCATCTGCCTGGCTGCCTGTCTGTCTGTCCATCTGTCTGTCTGGCCTGCAGCGGGCAGGAGGGGGTCAAGGGTGAGCCATGGCTCTGTGCAGGGGCTCCTGCAGCCTCATGCAGCCTTGCTGTGTTGTGAGAATGGCCTTCCTCCCGTGCTTTCTTTTGTTGTTTGTTTGCTCATTAATTGAGATCTGTAGCAGCAGCAAAAATAAAAAATCATGGTGGGGTGTGTGTGTGAGTGTGCTGTGCTGCAGAGCTACAAGCACAACAGTCACATTCCCCACGCCTGAGAGAGATTACGAGGGAGGGCGCAGGAATGTGCATCTGGCAGCACTTTGTATCTTGGCCATTTCATTGCTTTCTCTGCATCTGAGGTTCCCAAAGTTTTGGTCACAGAGGGCCGTTTAATCCAGGGAATATCAGGCTGGGGCTGCAGAACAGATTTCTTCTGCAGGGAAACACCATTCAAGAGAAATTTAAGGTGGTTATAAATTAAAGGTTCCTATCCAGGCTCCCTGCAAAAGCAGCACGGATGTAATTTGGGGATCTGCCGGGGGGAGGCAAATTTAATGTAGAGGAAAATGTAGCTGCAATATGCCAAAACATTAATAGCTTTTCTTAAGGCCAGGGCCAGGAACAGAATCTGAGTTGACTATTCCAATTTTTTTAATTGCATAGGTTTTGCAATAGTATTTATAATAAAATTACCTTAATATAAATGCAGATCATTAAACATAAGGTTCTCATGCACCTCATCCTAACATTCTTCCTAAAAGAGAGAAGGATATTTAAAGTATTTTTTAAAAATGTTTAAGTAAACGCCCCATCCCTGGAAGTGTTCAAGGCCAGGTTGGACAGGGCTTGGAGCAACCTGGTCTAATGCAAGATGTCCTTGCCCATGGCAGCAGCTTGGAATGGGATGATCTTGAAGATCCCTTCTAACCCAAAGCATTCTGATTTTATGATAAATACAGACAAACAACAGAGATTATTCTTTGGGCAGTCTCAGAATGTCCTTTTGTTAACTTCTTTTGAAAAGGAGAATCCACTAGTTCTGATGATCTGACCAGAATCTTATCTATAATGCTTTTACTTCCTTTTCTAACTTACAGATGTGTTACTTGCTCCAAAATGTTTCTGTAAATAGACATTTTTGGCAGATGACTGCAGCAGGGTGGAGGTTGCTGTGCCTTAGCTCTGCTATGCGTGATTGTGTGTGCACATGGGAGACAGTGTCTGTAATTTAAGGGAGAATCCCTTCCTTCCTAAAAGGACACTAACTATTAGTTGTTATGAAATGATTTTATTGTGTCTGGGAAGCTGCAGAGCATAGCAATAGAATTGGGCTTGTTAAAACCATAGTGGTTGGTTAAAACCATAGTGCTGTATGAGAAATGAAGTATATTAATGCATGCCCTGGCAGAGCCAGGAAGGGAGGATGCTGGAATTGCATTGTTTGGAATTGCATCCAATTGCTGAAATTGCAGGGGATGCTGCAGGAAGAGAGGATGCAGTGATTCCTGGGAGCTGTGGAGCACACTGGAGGCTGCCATGCTGCCAGGAGTGTCAGGGATGGCAGAGGGGTCAGCAAACAGCCAAGCAGCCAGCAGGAGCCCAAGGGGGACCATGAGTCCCCTGCCCACATGTCCAGGAGGGATTTTATTCTAGAGATCAGGAGAGCAATGCACAGTGTGATGCAACACAGTTGTGTTGATTCCTTGTGTGAGGTCGCAAACAGACCTGGAAGAACTGCAAAGTGAGCAAGGCACAGGTTTCACCATTCTTTCATTTCTGCTAGGCTTCTGCTCAAGTTTTGTCCTATTGAAACAGATACGATCACAGAACCACTAAGTTTGGAAAAGACCTTCGAGATCATTAAGTCCAACCTTTGACTGAATACCCCCATGACCACTAAACTATATCATGAAGTGTCATGTCTACTAATTTTTTGAATCCTTCCAGGGACAGTGACTCCATCACTGCCCTGGGCAGCCTGTTCCAATGCTTAACCACTCTTTCAGTGAAGAAATTTTTCTTACTGTTGGAGTCCAGGATGAGGAGTCTACACCTCAGATTGCCCTGGAGGGTCTGGGACCCTTACATAGACCCCAGGAGGATACAGTTTTTGATCTGTGTCCCTGGGAAGGGCTTCCAAAACTGATGGAAGCAAGAGCAGCAAAAAAAATAATTTGGATCATAGTTTAGTTAGTCATAGAAGTGAAGCTTGTAGTTTTAGGTTTTGTAGTATAGATATAAAAGAAAACAAGATGGAGGATTTTGGGTGTTGCCCTGAGTTCTTCTTCTTCTTGCTCCTTGCACTGCAGTACAGCTGGCATTTAGAGATTGGTAGAATGGATTTGAGGTAGAGAAGACGTGTTAGTAGTAAGTTAGGATTATTGGTACCGAATTGTAAACAGAAGACGTGCTATCTGTTAATTGGTCATTAGTGTCCTTAAAAACTTAGATACAGCTGCCATTTGAGGCATTCCACACCCTACTCCCTCTCGCTTTGTGCTTCCTCGCTTTGCAGCAAATGCTTTTCGCAGCACACGCTCTGGTATGTTAAACCCAGGTTTGGGTGACATGCTGAAGTTGTGATAAAGCTTAATAAACAGAAGAAAAACTGAGAAGCTGCGAGTTTTATTCCTTTATCTGGTACTGGACTTTGATAATAAGAAGAGGTACTCTAGCAAACAACCAACGAGTACCTCGAGACCTTACATCCAACCTGAACCTCCCCTGGTACAATGTGAGGCCATTTTCCCTTGTCCAATCACATTTGTCTTCCTATGGCATTGTCTGGGGCTGGTCATGGTAGGACAAGGTATGGCACATCCCCACAAAGATCAGAGTGGCTTGGGGCTCTCTCACAGTTCTCTGTGCATGTGATTGGTAGCTTGCTGCAATGTCTTATGAAGTACTTAAGCCTGACACTGCATCTAACCCCAAGAAGCCATCAGTGCTTATTGGCCCTGGCCAGGGGGAGAGGACATGTACCTGTGCACAGGTGAGCATGGGGGGTTCAGGGTCCTGGGCTCGTGAGAGTGTGTTGTGTCAGTGCAGGTAAAGAGAGCACTTAGCCAGGCTGAACTTCCTGCGGTGCATGTGCTGGAGGCCCCGCAGAAAAAACATTTGGCAATATTCCCAGATGTTCCCTTTCTCCAAACCCAGCTGTGCTCAGGCACAAGGATTCCAGACAGAAGGCAGCTGTGCTGCCCAGCTTTTTCTCTGCCCTCAAACCTGCTATGTGTGACTTTTCTGCCCCCCTTTTCCACGCCACAGAGCAGGGGGGTGGGGTCAGACAGTGGATTTAAGTGTCTGTGTGAAGTTTTTTTGCAACTGCTTCCAGTCACCTTTCCAGGACAGAGCACCTGGAGCAAGCAGTGTGCTCCCAGCTCCCTGGCTGCTTCTTGGGCCTCTCACCATCTTGCTGGGGTGCCAAGCTCTGCAGTCACTCAGAGAGTGTGTCCCCACTGCAGGTCATTTCAAACTGGAGTCAAGCAGTAATGCTGCAGCTGGCCTGATCTGGCCTTGTGACTCTCTGTGCTTTTGTGGGTGAGTCTGACAGTACAAAGATTGCTCAACAATGACCCTGTTGTCTCCGGATGCCCAGGACAACACAGCCCTTCAGGGCACTTAGCCCTGGTACTCTGCCTTGTACCAGATGCTGGTGTCAGAAACGGAATGACACATCCCTTGTGAGCAGGGTGAGACTTGCAAAGAAGTTTCTGTACCCCAGGTTTCCCACAGCAGAGTCTCAGGCATCCGATTTTAGGAAAAAGATAATAATTGAGTGGTACAGCAATAGGAACACCTTTGTTTGAGGTCCCTCAAACAAAGGAATCCCTGGGCTTTTATAGCCTTACAATCCACATACCCATTTGAATGGTTATTTTTGGGTCCAGGATCTCTGATTCCTGCAGCCACCCCTGACCTGGTGCTGCAGGTCTCCCTTGCTGGGGGCTCCAGCCATTCCCCACCCAGGGCACAACCTGCAGCTGTCTCACAAGCTGGGGCACAGGGGGTCCCAATACAAGGGGAAGAAGGTTCCTGCCTGCTCCTGGGCTGCCATGGAAAAGGGCACATCCATCCCAGGGTTCTTAGAGGGCTGGCACTGCCTCGTTCCCAGCCTTTCACCACCTTCTTCCCATCCCTACCCAGCCATGGTGTGATAACTCCTGCTGGATACTCCTGTATCTAGGATAGTCAGCTCATGGCAGCCTGTGACAGAGCTCCAGGTCTCCATTCTCATTGAGGGGATGGGGCTGTGACTCAAGCAGTTCATGTCAAACTCTGTTGTATCTGAGAGGGCTGAGTATACACAGAAGCATGCAGAGATTTGGCATCAAAACATGAAACTGTGCTCATGGCAGCTCTGGATCTCTTGAAAAATTAGCTTTGTCCTAGCTGTCCGCATCCTCTTATTTCAAGACATTGTGGCAGGGACACAGCATGGGTTTATTTTCTGGTGATAGAAAGATAGCGGGGCAGGGTACTCAGAGCACAGCTTGTTGGTAACCCAAGCTGACTGGGTTGTTCTGGCAGATCAGCAATTCCTAGACCTCCAGAGCCCCTACTCACTCTGCTAGATAGCAAATTAGATTCCAAATCTTAACTCTCTGAAGAGCAAGAAACAATGGTGCTGAAGGGAAAACAGAGGAATGGGAGAGTGCTAGCTTCTGTATTTCTCTTTGGGAAGAGGGAAAATGACTACAGATAATTCAGAAAAACTCTCTGACTGCTACAGGGAAACTGAGTTGCTCCATGTTTGAGGAAGGCAGTTGGACCCCTATGTGCTTGGGAATAGGTAAAAGGTACCAGCCCAGTTCTTCCTGGCATTCTTGCACTGGCCTCTTAACTTCTGTGTGGCTCATGTGCTGCCTTCCCACAGGAGTCCAAGGCCACATGCTGATGCCGAGAACTGCCTACTGACAGACCTCAGTCATTGGTCAGGGCATGGACAGACAGATGTGATCACCAGCTGCCTATTTACATGCAACTGACTGCTTGAATCCTCTTGCCTGTCACTGGTTTCCTCCCTTCCCCCACCTTTGTTTTTTCCCTTAACCATCCCTTGTCTTGTATAATATCAAGACTCTCTTTCCCTGCATCCCACTATCAGTCTGTCCATGGTCTAGAGAGCCTTTCCTGTGCTCACTGTGATGGTTTTCACCCCAGACAGTGGGACTAATGGCTGTCACCACAGGGGTCGCTCTGGGCAGAGAGCTGTGTTTGTTGGATTAGGTTATCTCAGTTCCTATCGTTGTCCCTCTGAGTTCTGTTTCTGTTCCTCTGTGCTCCATTGTGTGTGGAGTACAGCCCTTCATAGTATGACAGATTCCTTGAGGATGAAAAATCCCTCTAAGTCCAACCATTAACCCAGCACTGCCAAGTCCAGCACTGAACTATGTCCCTAAGCACCACATCTGCATGTTTTTGAGCATTTCCATGGGCAACCTGTTCTAATGCCTGATTACCCTTTCAGTGAAGAAAATTTTTCCAGTATCACAGCAATCTGTCTAGCTGACCCCTCCTTGGCCTTCCCAGGCCATATTGTAGAAGCTCCACCCTTGCTGCTACCTGATGTGGTCGCCTGTAGATTCTTTCCCATCCAGTCTCACTCTGGCCGTCAACCCGTGCGTGTGTGGCTCAGCTGGATAACAGGAGAGGGGCTGCTCGAAGGAGTTTGGGCAGATTTGTCCATTAAATGACTTGTCCATTGGCTCAGAAAGGAAACACAAGTTTCCCTGGGAGTGATTCCTGGAACTTCCTATGAGCGCATTACCCTTGCAGGGATGCCTGTGTGCATTGTGCATGCAGCCATGGTCACCATGTTCTAGATGGCCTTTCTCACTCAGAACAGACACTACTCCCATCTGGCTGCCCAAGGTCCTTGGCACCTGCTGTGAGGATGGTACTTTGTTTCCCCTTTCTTGGTTGCTCTTTCAGCACCACCTGTCTGCAGACTTGTCAGTGCTGAATGCTTTCACTGGGTAGCACTCACCCCCATGAGAGCACATGGAGAAGGGAGCGCAGGAAAGGGACGAACTCACTGGGAGTGTGCAGAGTGAGAGGTGAGAAGGCTTGGCACCTGGGCTGTTCTTTGCAGGCTGCTCTCATCCTTCTGCATACTTCTGCTCCCCAAATCCATGCTGTCAGAGGCTTTTTATTCTTTCTTGCTAACCACCCTTCTCAAATCAGGGTCCCACTCCTGTGCTCTTTCCCCACACTGAATCTCAATTCCCCCATCTTTCTTACCCTTCCAATTTCTTACACCTGCATAGCTTCCCTCCTCAGCCAAAACCAACTGGTAGTCATTGCCAAGCACTCCCTGAGCTGCTGCTTTTCCAGGGAGTGAGCTTCTTCTGTGGACCAGATCTGGTAACAGGAGTCCCACACAACCTACTGCAGGGGCCAGGCTCAGCTGCAACTCAGTGCCGTGGCTTTTCCCAGTCTGGCATATGCCTCTGTGCACCAGGCAATTACTGGGAAGGAAGGGAGAGGACTGAGCTGCACTGGAGTTATTCAGATTTTTCACTTCAGACTTGACAGCCCCTATTTTATAGGGGTCTAGGTGGGATTCACCCATTTTGTTCTCTCACACAGCACAGAGACAGAAAGCATCACCCAGTCTGTCTCCCTGGGTCATGTTTCCTTCAGAAACAGTTTGTTTTTACCTCATTTAGGGCACTGGCAGAGAAAAGTATACCAGTCCCAGAAGGCTTATTCTCTGCTAACACAGTGCTATTCATGGATATGACGTTAAAGCAAAGTCCTGGGCACATGCCTGCGCCACAGCCAGGGACCTGGGTGGGAGAGGAGGGAGGCTTTTGGCTTTTGGTTGTGGATCTGTCTGCAGAGCAGGCAGAGCTGAGTAGGAAGGATATACACTGTGTTCCAGAGCCAAACAGGAGAGAGAGGGGTGCAGAGCTATTGGGAGGGCTGGTCCTCCTCACCACAGCCACGGTAAGTTGGTAGAAAAGTGGCAGAGAAAGCATCCAAGGAAACAGCAGCTGTGTGGAGATGCTGAAGTTATTTAGGAGGAAGAGGGAGTGAAGAAGTGCATGCCAGTGCATGGCACAGAGGAGACTTGTTAGGGAAAAGAGATGATTTTAAGACTGAGAAAAATGGGAGTTGCCCTGCGAGACTAGCATGTGGGTATGTGCTGACCATAGCTCAGCCCACAGCTTCAGCCTGACAGTGCTCTGAGACACTCTGACAGGCAATGCGACTGTCCTTTGTGGGGACACGGGCTGGTGTCATAGGAGGCTGGAGCCAAGGCCAGTGCCTGGAGCAGAGGAGTGGCACAGCCACAACACTGGCTGGAGGGCAGTGGCACGGGCTGTGGTGCCCGCAGGGCCACCCAGAGAGAGTGACTTGTCCCCAGCAGCCATGTGCCACCCAATTCAGCCCAAGAGGAGCTGTGCTGGTTGCCATGACAACTGAGACCAGTCATATGACCCGTTCCACTTTCTATATATAAATCTGTTTTACAAAGTGTATGCGACTCCATGGAAACCAAATGTTGAGCAAGAAAGATTGCATAAAAATGAACAAAATATAGAATGACTCAAAGTACGAGGGAGAGGGAGGCTGTGGGTAATGCTGAGGGGTTTGTGGGTGCCCCAGGCCTTCTCCTGAGCCAGGGAACAGGCTGGTGCAGGAAGGGTTGTGCCCAGCCTGGGGAGGGTCTGTGAGCACTTCTCAGTGCTGGGATCTTTATGTCAGACTTGAAGTGGATGTGAGTGTTGGTGTTGGCATCCCTAAGATGGGATGCCAAGGGTCTTTGTGCTCGTCTTTCACTGAGCAAATCCTGTTTGCAGCATCAGCTGAGGTCAAACATAGACCCCACTTCTTTGACTGCACTGCACAACACCTTCCAGTACCTAAAGGCACTCCCAGACAGCTGGAAAGGGACTTTGGACAAGGGCCTGGAGTGACAAAGGGGAAAGGCTTCAAACTGACAGAAGCAGGGTTAGATTAGCTATTAGAAAGAAACTCTTCCCTGTGAGGGTGGGGAGGCCCTGGCACAGGTTGTCCAGAGAAGCTGTGGGTGCCCCATCCCTGGAAATGTCCAAGGCCCGGTTGGATGGGGCTTGGAGCAACTTGATCTAGTGGAAGGTGTCCCTGCCCATGGCAGGGGGATGAAATGAAATTGGTTTAACCAACCCAAACCGTTCTGTGATTCTATGGTTCTATGTCTGCCTTTTCTGCTCCATATGCTGACACACACCTTTTCCAGGTTCAGTGTTCATACAAAAAGTAGTTAGACAGAAACACAAGCTCAGTAATGTCAGTGCAGAGCAAGCCTTTTCCCACAGGTCAGAGTCTGTTCTTGGGCAAGTTCATACTGTAGCTGTTTCTACCTGCTGTGCCCTGTGTTGCTCCTTAGAGGGAGTTTCCCCTCCATATTTTGTCCCACTTTCTGGTACCAGTGATCCCCCAGTACTGGGTGGGACACTGCAGGGCAGCTGCTCAGCTGGGCTCTGTGGCCTTTTCTCGTAGTGCTGGCTCTGGAGCAGAAGCAAGTGTGACTAAGCAGGTGCCAGCAACAGATGAGTCTGCTGATGCTGCACTCTAGTCCTTTCCCACAGCCAGAGGCTCCTCTTCAGTTGCTCCAAAGCTGCACGCTCTGCTGACACAGGATCATAAGATCACAGGAGAATTTAAATTGGAAGGGACTTTTGGAGGTCTCTCATCCAACCTCTCGTTCAGAGTTGGATCATATTGCTCAGGGCCTGAGTTTGTGCGTTTGGGATTGTTTTGCTTTCCCTGGGGTTATGTGTTGGAAAGTGACCGTGGGCTGAGCTCTGCTGGAGCATGGTGCAAGCTGACACATCTTCAGGGAGCTCAGGCTTGTAAAAGCACAGATGTTTCCTCCCCAGGATCCCTCTTTGAAGGAGAATTGGGATTTCCTGCAGTTTGAAAATGGGAAGTCCTTTTCCTCTATTGAGCAAGGCAGAACTTGCCTCAGGCAGTCATGTCAACCTGCATTGAACTGATATGTGACACCCCTTGTTGCCTCACTTTGCTGCATAAAATATTTTTTGGCTTTTTTTTCCACCATTAGGAAGGCATCACACTGCCAAGTGGTCTTCCAAATGAGCAGGATGCTGCTAACTTGATAAAGAAGACCAAGAAAGAAGAAAAAGAAAATAATCAGAAAGTCAGAAGAGGTGGAGTGGGAGAGACACCCCACTGCCTCCCTGCTGGTCATGCTGCCCTGTTCTGAGCTGGCCCAGTCAGACAATAAGTGTCAGGGGTCTGACAGGCAGGGCCTGGCTGCTGCTCTTCTTCACATCGAGCATCCAGCATGTCTGACCCAGTTGTGCTTCTCTTCAGACATGCTTTTAGACCATCTTTGTTTAGCAGCAGACACATGAAATACTGTTTCCTGGTCAGGGTTGTGATGCTGTGGGGTGGCTCGCATACTCACACGGGTTGTCCTCCTCTTCTTGACATCCCTAACCCAGTGCCCATGGATGCAGGGGTCAGGTTCGTGTGCTCTGCCCTAAGCAGCACATCCTTCTGCCTCTTGTCAGTGCTGCTGTCCTGGACGAGGTGAGTTAACCCATAGATGTGTTCTTATTTTACATGCTTGCTTTTGCCACCTCTCTGTTGTGTGATTTGATGCCCTTTCTGCTTTGAGATGTCTTTTGTATTTGCTGCTCATTTCTGCTTCCTCTCTGCTGTGCATTTATCAGGAGAATTCTATCCCTGTGTTTCTGCAGACAGCAAATGAAAAGCATTGCTTGTCATGTAGAATGAGGCCTGTTGAGTGGCTGGCTGTTGTCTACCCCTGCATGTACCCCTGCTACATGGAATTCTGATCCTAGAAGGGAAGTGCTTGTGTTTTTGGATTTGAACGTTTTGAGACACACTTTGATCCCTTTTCCAGGCATCAAATACAGATGCAGGAGGATTTCACTGGGGTCACACATTCTCTGCTCTGCTCACATTATTTGGGTTTCCTGTTTCCTCGACAGCATGTTGCAGACATCCTTTTTGGGTCCAGATCCGCCTGTCCACCACCATGGTGACAGCAGCTGGTGACATTCCCAGAAGTGACAGCGAGGGGAGTGGTCTGAGCATTCCTCAACTCAAAGACACTGTGGGAGTTGGAAGGTTTGGAAAGCAGAAGGGAATTGCTCACCCATTCAGCCTGAGCTTGAGCAGGGTTTTCAGTGTCTTGGCTTTTTCTTTTATTGGAATAGAGAAGAACTTCTAGAAAGAGGCACTTAATCTTGATGGAGGAACTACAAGGAGTGCACGGTTCGCTGGTAAGCCGTTCCACTTGATACTTATGATACTCATGATTGGCAGATTCTTTTCAATCCAAGCCTGTCTAGTTTCAGCTTCTAGTCCCTGTCTGCTGCTCTCTCCTTTGCTGGTTTGCGAATGCTCTTTGCTGACAGGGAACCTCTTCTCAGTGCAGATGTCCTCCGTTGTGATTTACTGTTCTCATAAACTATCCTGGCAATAATTCTCTTAAAATGGAATCAAGAAATCAAAGTTATAGCCCAGTCTTGCTGATCTGTCTAAGGAAGAGGTGGCTCTATGAATGAGTGGCTCTAAGCACTTTCCTTGTTACATGTGGCTGGGCACAGGATGTGCCCTTGTAGGAGTGGGGTTTGGGAGGGCTTTGAAGCCTTTCTAGTGGTGATGTACGAGCTGTGGAGCTGTGCCAGATGTAGATCTGGGCTCTGGAACACCATCTGCCACTTGCTTCCCCTCCCTGTGTAGTCTCCTGGCCCCTTGCTGTGTCCCAGCAGCAGGATTACCTATCATCACATGCCAGGTTATCCAAAACTTCTCCCATATGGGTGTACAAACATGGTTCCAGTTTAACTGTGTTGATGCAAGAAGGGACTGCAGATGGCCTGGCTGGAATAGGCTTGTATCTACCCAGGAAAATAGACCAAGAAAGTCTCTCCTTTTCCTCAGATCTCGTCTTTTTTCAGAGAAGGGATGATGTGCTGCCTCTATGGCCTCTGTGGCACTCTCATTTCTGAAAGGATGTGTTGCCGGCCAGGGTTAAACCACAACACACACACGTACAAGCACACCATTTCCCCATTGCTTACAAGAGCTTTGGCATTTGGCAATGCTGATGTTTCCCTTATATTTCCTCTTGACCATCATCGATAAGGATTGCTGCGCTCGCAGCACTTCTTGATTGGCAAAATCAGAAGCAAAGGTAAAACTATTAGTAGCAAAAAATAGAATTAGCAATTGCAAAACATAATGCCTATCTTCTTTTTGAAGTGATACACATTTTGGCAGGGACTACAGCTAAAACACTGGGTTAGCTTTGCTCTTTATACTGCTTCCATCCAACACTTGCTGGTGTTCAGTCTATACCATTCACATCTGTCTTTGTTTAAGAATGCTGCCATGGCACCTGTCTGTGAAAGACCTCTGCATTTCCTGCAGTCCATCAGGGAGACATGAAGCAACACTGAAAATGTGACTCAAAGGACGTTGGGGCAATTTAGAGCTTCCCTTAAGCAAACCAGTAGTGTCTGTCCTTGAAGGGCACTGGTGCTGACCATTCAAAATGGAGGAATACGATGGGCCCTAAAGTGAGCTGAGCCTAGTTGTGACCTTCTTGGCACATGGGGTCACTGTAGGGTCATATTGAAAAATAGGGGTAGTGGGAATGGAGGGACTTCAGTTCCTGAAGGGAAAGAAGGTGTTAAGTACAGAAATGGTGAGTGTGCAGCAAAAACATGTGAAATCTGGATCTTCTGAAACAGAATCCAGGCTTAGATTATCCCAAAGTCCTCTTTATGAGGTTTTCATGTAGAACAGAGATAGTCTAGTGTAGTGGTGTGTTTTTTGTTTTTTTTCCATAATTTGTTCATTTATTATAGTGTGTTCTATTATCCTCCTATTTATGTACTTGGTTGGTTCTGTATACACCCCCATAATATAAACCCCTGGACTCCTCCCTTGACTCCTCCCCTTTTTCCAGTCCTTTCCAAGTTCATCCCTTATATGTACCCTGACCCCTCCTACCCTTCTAGAACCCTCTGAGTTGTTTGGTAGTTCGTTGGTTCCCATTCCCTAAGTAACTCCGACCTTCAACCCCATTGGCTCCCTTAGAGTGTTGATCCCTCCTATCCCTGGTTCCTATTGGTTCTCCCTAAACTCCACCCCTAAACCCTCCCTCCTTTATAAGTTGTTGTACCAGAAGGCTTTTCGCCTTTCTGGGTTGTCCCCCCTGGAGTTTACAAGGGCTCTGAGGAGCGATTGCCTCAGAGCCTGGAATAAAGTTTCAGATAGTTGCAACCCAGGAAGGTCTCCCTTGCTTCTTTGCCTATCGACACCGTGTGCAGCCAAGCTCTTCCGTCCAGGGCAGACGGGTGACGAGATCTCGTCTGTCCTGAAGTGCATTCCTGCCAGTTCCCTGCAGTGGCAGTGACTGTGTCGGGGGTGTGCTCCACGCCTGTCCAGCACGGCAGCCGCTGTCGTTGGGGCAGTGAGGAAGCTGGCAGTGGCCCGCACCGCAGCAGTCTACTATAACTTTGTTATTTTCCAGGCCAGAGATCCATGCAGGGAATATAAGGGACCCAACCTGCTGCCATATCCTTCAGGAACTGGTACTCCTACACTGCAGAGTTTCCTTTTCTTCAGTGTGCTTTTTCAGATGATAACAGGAGATCATTAACCCATGATGGAGACAGTTCAGGAGCTGTCTCAGGATTTGTTCCAGCACTCTGTGTTATCCAGTAGAGCATGCTGGGACAGAGACTTGTTTTGTGGTTCAAAAAATAGCTTGGGGCAATCATGTTCCCTTCTGATCTGACTTTCTCTGCATATGTTAGCAGCCTGGAGAAGACTTCGGGGTGACATTATTGTGACCTTCCAGTACCTGAAGGGAGCCTGCAAGAAAGATGGAGAGATTATTTACAAGGGCCTGAAGTGACATGACAGCAATGAAAGGCTTCAAACTGAAAGAGGACAAGTTTAGATTAAGCGTTAGGAAGAAATTCTTGCCTGTATAGATGGTGAGGCCCTGGCACAGGTTGCCCAGAGAAGCTGTGGCTGCCCCATCCCTGGAAGTGTCCAAGGCCAGGTTGAAGCAACCTGGGATAGTGGAAGGTGTCCCTGCCCATGGCAGGGGGTGTAAGAACATGGCCTTTGAGGTCCCTTCCAACCCAAACCGTCCTGTGATTCTATGTCCTGAACCTCTGAAAGCCTTTTAACCCTGGCTTTCTCACCAGTTCTGCCCATGGACAGGGACTGTGTGTGGATAAGGTGTGAGGACAGCCCCTCAGGGGGTAGTCCTTGAGACAGAAATCAAACAGCCTCCTTCTTAGCTGTTACTGCAGTTACTGGGGGACTGCACTGATCAGACATGCTCTTCCCAAAAAGCATTCTTTTTTCTTCCCAGTGTTTTATTCAGGTGAAATAGTAGAGAGGAGTGTCTGACAGAGAGGTGAGATGGAAAAAATCCCCTGCATGGCAGGTCACGGGGGCTGAACAGCACCAAAAGGAAGCTTGCACAATGCAGCTGTTTTTGGTAAAGATCCATGTGATAAAAGTATGTATCAGTGCCATACACCTTTCTCTGTTCTGCATGACTCTGTACAAGCAGTGCAGCTCTTCCAGGGACGTCGTGTCTGGGAAGCCTGCAGTGAGGGATTGTCAGTCTTGACTGAGAGTAAAACCAACCAAAAGGACAGCGCTGGATGCTGCAGATGTCAGAGATACGTGGACAAGTTCCTGGGTGTGCCAGGACATGGCTGTAAGGAACTGGAAATAATCTGTGGTTTTGGAGGTATTTTTGAAGTGGCATTGCATAGCAAAAGAGGGTATTTCTGTAAACGAACATCATGTTGGAGTAGAACTTGGAGAACGCAGAGGTAAAACTGGGGTAGTTTGATTTTTCTGTTGATGTTTTGATTAGTAGGATTCAGAGCTTCATGGGAAACAGAGAGGTGTTTCAGTGACATGTGTGGAGGGGTCCTGCCCCTCTGATCACAGAGTGACATGGTTTTATTGGCTTCACCGAAACATGAATTTCATTTAGTGAATTTCTAGGCAACAGAATAACTCTAACAATAGAAAGAATATGTGCCTTTGGGCAGGCTGATGTCTAAGAGAACATTTCACTTGCATCATAAGCTAAGAAACAAATCACATAGTAACATAAACTGTGAAAGCTGCTGCTTTCTCACACATACAGCAGGGTGGGTGGAACTATAAATCGGTTTGATTAAACCTTAGAGAGCAGAAACACAGGGGATAGGGATAAGTGGCAGAGATCCTGCTGTTCAATTCTGCATGCCACCCTGACACTGACATGGCAAGAGTGTGAGAGTTGAGTCATACACCTGGCAGAGTCCCTTCAGGTCTCCTGAGGCAGCTTGTTCAGTTCATGTTCAGGGCCAGCTGAGTTTCCCAGTCTCCCAGTATATTTCTCCTCAAGGAGAGGAGCTAAAATCTGACCCAGCACAGGCTCCATCTGTGCTGCAGTCATGAGATGGAGTCACCTCCCACTGGCCTTATGTCTGTCTGGCTGCCTTGCACCTGTGACCTGTCTGTTCAGGTACACTCAATGAGGCACAAATGCAAGATCATTCTCCGATTCAGTGCCCCAAGACCCATTGTAATCAGAATTTTCTGAAACTGAAGAGAAACATAAAGTGGACTATTGGCTCCAAAATCATTAAAGGTACCTTTTATTCTAGATCGGAACAGAGTTGGAATTTCACTCAAAGACTTGATGTGCAGGAGAGGACACATCACAAATTTATAATGGTGCTGTTCAAATGGCTGTCAGTGTTTGAACAGTATGTGCAGCAGATGCTAAAACTGCCTGTTCCCTGGACAGGGCTGCTTGTGAATCCAGTGCAGTCACTTCAGACCTGACCCCACTATGTCAGAAGGCCTTTCCTGGATAGAGATTAGCTTCTGTGGGACAAATAATTCCATTTCACACGTTTTTCCTTGTTCTTTTGCATTCCTTTCTTTGAAGACAATGGAAACAGAGATAAAAGAGAATGCCTCTCATGTCTGGTGTTCCTTATGGAATGTGGAAAGGCAAACTGGAGTTCTCTGGGTGTGAGACAGGAGCAGGCTGTTGGCTCTGTAGCTGCAGCCCTGTTGGGTTGTGACTGGCAATCTTTGGCCATGTACTTAATCTCCTTACATTCAGTGTTCCTGGGAGAAGGGATCAAAAGGAGTTCATGCCAACAAAGTTGGAATGAAGCCCTCTTTGCCAGTCTCACATCAAGCAGCTGCTGTAAATTCCAAGCTACCAAGGAACCAGCAGAACCACTTGGGAGAGGGAATAGTACAGGTGATGCAATATAGTGCAGACAATTACTTGCACTTCGGCTTCACTACTTTCTTTTCCTGCACCCTGAAGCTGCACTGAGGCTTGCAGCTGTGTTGGTGAAGAGATGTACAGCTGAGCTGTGTCACCTGCACCCTGATAGCAGTTGTGTGTGTCCCTGGAGAACAGATGACAGCCTGGTGCTCATCTGCTGTTCCTAATTATCCAGATCACTCTCAGTAACCTGGATCCTAATGATCTTGTATCTGGATGATATGGATCCAGATTACTTGTAGATCAGTGATGTATGCATCATTAATTACGTGCATTATTAGTATATAATCAGCATCCTGATAAATTTACTTCATCACACGACTCCTATAAGGAAGGATGGCTCTGCAGTCTTACAGCTGTCTCAAGGTCATGCTGCCCCTGCAAAATAGATTGGGACAGCAATAGATTGGGACCAGTGCTTTGACCCACCATTAAATCCATGTGAAGGTGTATAAGTACCAGGTTCATGCCTCTCTTTCTCAGTCACCTGGATCTTTTTATGCTTTGCATTCTACTGCTTAACAAGAGTCATTTTCTTGGACCAGGTACAAATGCTTTTGGGACATCAAATCAAATACAGGGGGGTTCATTTCTGTCCCAAAGGGTGATCTGTGTAGCCAGTGCTTCACAGGAATGTTTCTTCATGTTCTGGTTGAATCTGGGACAGATGAGGGGAGAAATGGACTGGAAGTCTTCAAGTGTATTGGAATCTTTAGAATGCCAAACCACATGGTCCCTTCCCAGATGTTTGTCTGGTTAGACTTTATATTATCTAGACATTGACTTAATAGATTGTTTGGGTTTTGTTTTTGTTTTTGTTTTTTTTCATAAGCAGAAACCCAGAAAGGCAACTCCTCAGCCAGGAGAAGATACCTTGAATGGCCACCTTCCCCCTGGCTGGCAGAGCTACATGTCACCCCAGGGCCGCAGGTACTATGTGAACACCTTCACAAATGGTAAGTGTGAGTGGGAGTTCTGTAAATGTTTCACCTTAGCAGGACAGATCTGCTGCAGGAAATTGTCTTTCAAGTTGATTTTGATAACAAAGAAGGCTCAGAACCAAATGAATAAATATGACCCTGACACCATATGAAAGAAAATAATTATGATTTAGTCTTATGACTCTGTCTTCTTAAATCAGACCATCAGAACACATCTATAGCATTTACAAAAGACAGAGAATGTAAAGTAGTGATACCTGTCATTAATGTTAAGAATATGAAACACTGTTAAGGATATGATTTTTACCACATTCCCTGTTTCCTCTCTGTCTAGCTGGAGATATTTCTGCATATATATATACATACATATATACATTCATGTAAAGTAGTTTGACAGAACATCAGGTATCACTAAAGCACCACTGAGGAATACAGGAATAGTGAACTGGTCAGCCTCAGCTTGCCCATGGAGGCAAGGGAAGAAAAACACATGTAATGGGACACAGGCAGTCTGTATCTTCAGTCTATACTTACGTGTTCTATTCACTGTCATGCTGGTAGAGAAGCAGACTTAACTCATGATCTTATCAGCTGCTCAAGACCTGTCAAACTTGTACCACTTCCAACTTACCTAAGACTCTGTGTCTACCTCTTTTCTCATCATGAGCTCACAGCAGCATTGCAAAACAGGGACTTGTGACCAGCAAAACCAGGTTTCTTTAGCAAAAAGAATGCCAGAATGACGAGGGAGGAGAGGGCAGTTGTTCATAACACAGTTTCAGCCATAGGAAATGACCACTAGCATTCCTCTTTCTGACTCAGAAGGAGAGCCACGGGCTGTCCCAGTTGCACCTTGCAGTCCATTCACAGACTGATGTGTTTTATTTCAGAAGCCTTTGGCAAAGAACTTGGCCAAGTCACTATTTACCAGAGTTTGATGCATTCACATTTTATAGGACCCTCTCTTCAAAAGCCACAATGCAATTTAACCCTGCCTTTGTTTTCAAGCACAGTCTGCTGTAGCTGATGGGCAGCATGCCCTGCACAGCTGGGGAGATCAGCAGGAGTTAGATACCCCATCTCCACTGCAATTCAGAGGTCGGTGAGGAGGTCATTACACTCGGTCCTGGGCTGTCTTGGTCATGGACCCTTACTCACTGGGTTGAGGCCAGATAACACCAGTAAGAGGCAGACCTGTTTCTTATGTGGTAAGAGCTCTTGTCACAGGTACCGTGTCCCAGAAAGGTGGGTGGCTTGGACTAAGTTTCTCCATAATATCAGGCAGCTTTGTACTTTCCTCACAAAGGTTGCAAGCTATGTAACAAGTAACTACTTCCTGCTTGGGAGCTCCAGGCCAGAAATGAGGAGAGCGGTTTTCTCTACGAAGGGGGGGTAACCCTGGCACAGACTGACCAAGGAGACAGTGAAATCTCCATTCTTGGGAAATCTCAGATACTGGCTAAGGAGAGCTGTGGCTGATCTGTTGTTAGCAGTGATCCTGCTCAGAGTAGCTGGGCCAGAGACTTCCAGATGTCACTTCCAAGCAGTCTTTCTCAGGAGGGTGCCCAAACTATGGTTGTGCTCCCAGCTACTGCAATGGGATTGTTGTGCAGCAGGAAAATTTGGTCTCAGAATAACAGCATGTAAGAGAGGGTAGAAGTGGAATTTCTGTGTTCTGATCCTTGCTTTAGGGAGCACTTAATCAAGTCCTATTTAGATGAGAATCTCCTCACCAGAGTAGTCCTAAGCCCAGTTGCTTTTGGAGGTAGGCTTGCTGTTGTTTCCTTTGCTGGGCTCAAGAATCGTGTGTTTCTGAGCCTCTCATACTTCTATGAGGGCTGTAGCATTTTGTGAGACAGCAAGAAGCTCCTGCAGCATGTACAGGGGCACTCTGACCCCTCGACTACCTCCAGATTAGTTGGTGTTCCTGATAAGCTCAGTTTCTCTCAGCCTACTCAGTTAGTATATGCTGCTGCCTTAAAGTCTTCTAGCTGTGTAGAGACTGCTTTGTGCTAGTTTATTGGCTTGGTGATAACACTTGAAGGTATCTTTGCTCTAGCTGGGCTATATTGCACAACCAGACTCAGATCTCAAATGCCTATGTTTCCTCAAGGTGGATTATGTGCCCAAAAAGCATCACCTGTGGTGCCATCTAGACTTCAGACAAAACAGAATGCAATCTCCAGACCTTTCTTCTGAAGTGTATGATGAAGCCTTATCCAGTTCTGGCATGAGCAGCTGTCTGGACACTGTTTTGATTTAGTCTGACTAATTGGCTTTGACCTTTGATCCTGAAAAACTTGTAGTTCAGGACTATCATAGGCTCATGTTGGTCCAGTCTCATGTTGATGCACTTTCTTCCTTGACTGTGCTGCAGAGTTGGACCTGCTGAGCCATGTAGTCACCTTGAAGTCATGTTTAGCATGTAAGGCTTGCTGCCTAACAGTGGGATTGCACTTTGACACTCAAGATGTATTCTTTGATTTTGAGCCATATGATAAGTCAAAACCAATACCCTATAAACTTGCAGTCCTCATCTTGCCTGTGGTAGAGCTGTATTGGCATGGGTAATGTTCATTGCCAGTCTCAAAGACTGGACAGCTCACTGACTGCACTTGCTGACTTGTCTGAACTGCCTGTTTGTCCTGTCAGTGCTGCAGCTGCTGCTGGGAGTACCAAGATAAACACTGGCAGTGTTTGTCATGAAGACATGGTGCCAGCATACATCTGTGCCACAGGGTTTCATGGGCCTCCTTAGCACCATTGTTGCAGCAGCAGGAGCCATGTCTCCTCTCCATCAAGGTGTAGTTGTACTCTTAGGTTGCTCTCTTTCCCATAGCCATCACCAGATGATGAAAGTGTGCTGAAGCATTTGAAAGAGCTACTACTCTTTAAAGCACACACATGGGAACTCAGAGGGCAGTGAAAGCCAGAGGGGTAGCCTTCAGTGTGATCCTTGCAGTTAAAGATCTCCTGGTCATCATCACCCACCAACAGCAGTTGATGCAAAACTCTTGGTTTATAAGGCCACAACCACTTCTCAGATCCCCCAGGGACCAGGCATCTCTTTACTGAGAGGGTTGATCAGAAAGTGTTTCTGGACCTTTTCCTAATATCTAAAGAAGCATTTGCATCTCCAAAGGAGCAAAGGCATCCTTATTTTAATTACAATAAAGGGCCAAACTGTCTCCTGGAAAAGGAATGAGTAAAGTGAGATTGAGAGTGAAAGATTAAATCTGTCTGAAGCCCCTTAAAAGAGTTTGGGAAGGAGCCTTCCCCAGCCAAGGAGCTTCCCCATTCAATGTGTGTTCTCATGTAGGGCTCCCCTTAGCAGATGCAACAAGGCATGAAGTATGC
Organism: Calyptomena viridis; assembly: GCA_013390005.1. Classification (NCBI taxonomy): domain Eukaryota; kingdom Metazoa; phylum Chordata; class Aves; order Passeriformes; family Eurylaimidae; genus Calyptomena; species Calyptomena viridis. The sequence continues at coordinate 136,681 of WEIV01022203.1, forward strand.
TTAGAGGAGAAATCTTTGTGTAGCACCCTGCCAGGAGAAGATTGTACTTCAGAATGACAAGGGAATGAGAAAGAGCTTTCTGGTTATTTTCAGTCTAAGTGGTTTAATTGTGGTTTTCCTTTTCTTTTCATGTCTGGCATCTGTACCTGCTTTGCTGAAATGAGATGTTGTGAATAAAGTATTTTATTACAATTGTGCAGTAGCATAGCTGCACTGGAAGGTGAGTTTAAGGCAACTTGAACAACAGCAAGGCACTGTTCCCACAAAGTTATGGTAGATGTTTCAGTAGAGGGATCTCAGACAGTTCACTGTCTGCTCATCTTTTCCAGGGCCTTCTGCTGCATCAAACAGGAGGAGTGGTGGCTCAGAGGGGTGAAACTCTGACATATCACAAAGCACTGAGACACATACCTGGGCTGTAAGGGTCTCCAGGGACCTGGCTACACTGGGCTACACTGAAAAATGAGGTTTTGTTCTCCTCCATTTGGAGCCTTCTGTCAAAGAGGACTTCAGTTTTCAGTTCCAAAGTGGAAGGAGCTTCTCACTTCGGAGCAGTTTAGGCATAACCCTGTGTATATCTCAACTTCTGTTGTCAGGATCTAGAAAGCTTCCTATTCAGCAGGAAGAGACATGAAACTGTCCTGGTGTCGGGACCCCTGCTCCTAAATAGGAGGTTTTCTTCCTTTATCAAAGTCCAATACCAGATAAAAGAAATCAGACTCACAGCTTTTCCAGTTTCTTCTGTTGTTTATTAAGTTCTTATCTCTATTTCAGCATGCTGTCCTNCTCCAGGGCAATGTGAGGGGTAGTCCAGATATCCCAGACTCCAACATCCTGGAAAGGCTCTGTAGTTGCTATCTGTCGTTGACCAAAGGCAGGTCCCCTCCCAGGCTCCTCTGAAATGCTCTGTGGAGTTTCCTTCTGTTTTCAGGTGCAGAATCTGGACATGGATAAGAATCACTGTGCCAAATCAAGGTTGTCTTCTCCAGGTGTGGCAGTACTAAATTGTCCAAAGGGACTGCACAACTTCAGCTTTGCTATAGTGGCTTGTACTTCATGTAATCTTTTTTTTTTCCTTCCTTGAAATTTCTGAATCCAAGGAGAGATTTCTGTATCTCAACCATGGTCTGAGGTCTTCCTGAGAGATCAAACCATTTCAGAGAGAATAAATATGACTGGTTATTCTTCTAGCTTAAAGCAGGTCTCTCTCTGTCTGCCAGGGAGATTGGTTTTAATACATTTTTTCCCTCTTATCTTAAATAACTTATAATATCCTTCCTATCAAAGCTTTTCTGTATTATTTTCTCTGTGTTTCTCCCCCTACTGAGTCTGAGCCAGGCAGTGGAGCTGAAGCAGAGGTAGGAGGGTCTCTACTTCTACTCAAACATGCAGAAATTTGAGAGGAGAAACTAGTAATAATTAGAAGCAGCACAGAGCTGTACAGTGGGCTGGAAGGCAGGCAGGCAGAGAGGGAGTGAGCGAGAATTCCTCTCCATGGCATAGAGCATCCAGCATTATCCTCAGTTCTCCTCTGCTGGAGCCCTCCCAGGAGTTTCTTCAAGCTCTGCCTTGCCCATGAGCTGTGGGCACCCAGGGGATCTTATCCAGCTGCTTCCATGCAGGGTTGCAGCTGCTGAGCCCCTGCCAACAATGTCCTACTGCTCTGTCTCTGATCCCACTTTTCCAGAGTCCAGAGAGATGCAGTTTTGGCCTGCCACTAAATGCAATTAATTGCTGGAGTGCTCCACTCTGGCTTTTCCTTTAGGGCTGGTGTTAGACAGAAAATGTAGCACTGCATTTTAGGTTGAACAGCACTCTGCAAAGTCTCCTGGAGCCTAGAGCTCACAGAGCCATATTCTTGCTTTCTCTTTATACATGTCCCTTAGGCATTGCTACCATGCATCCCTTTGGTTGTCCCTTCCATCACAGATCTCTCATGCATGAGGTGGAAGATGATCCCATAGGAGTGTGGTGAGCATATGTGGAAGCTTCAGGCATTAGGTTCACTGTCCATTCATGTAAATGTTGTATTTGGACATCTTCAGAGTGGCATGTCCTTCACTTGCAGCGCTCCAGCTGTCCTGAGTGCCCCACCACTTGCCTTGCCACTTAGTGGGAGGCATATCCCAGTGCAGAGGGGATTCATCCAGCTCAGGGCTGTGGCTGAACGCCGGGTCAGGTGAGAACACAACAGCCGGCCCTTGCATGAGGTAGGACTGTGGCTAACATTTATCCAGCCTCTGGGCAGGGTCTGTGAGCAGGCACCCCACGTGAAAGAAACACAATTCATTGATAGGAAAACAGGTCTTAAAAGCAGTAAAGGCAGTTTGAAAGCTGGCTAGAGGGAAAACAAAAAGGAGATGACAGTTAAATTAGAATAAGCAAAACCGTTTGGCAGATCGTTTTCAGAGCACGATCATCCATGGTCCCTTGTCAAAGGGTAGTTTGTACTGAAGGGAATCCTGCAAGCGAACTGCCTGAGAATTCCCTCTAGTCAGTATTTCCAGTAGTGAGTGGCATGTTGACATTAAGAGCACTTACTCAAACGATAGCTTTTAACTGGAGCTGGGAGAGAACATGGTGTGCTGCACAGAACAGGCTCAGAATTCACAATCACCCTGGAACAAGAGGATGCTGTTCAGTAAAGATGCACTCAAGATCAGAGATTTCATCAGAAATAATTAAGTGACAAAGGCAGGCAATGGAAAGGTTTACAAAAATGTCAGTGCTCTAGAGGATCTAAAACTGAGTGTGAGCCAGCAGTGTTGTGCTAGTACAAACCAGCCAGCATTTTCCATTGTATAAATAGGATTGTTGTCTGTGAGGCATGAAGTAAGCTTCCAAGTTTACAAGGAAATTATAAAGCCTCAGCTGGAATGTTTTATCTTGTTTGGACTCTACACTTCAGGAAAGATGTGAGTCAGTTGGATAAAGCCCAGGAGAGAGTAGCAGAAATGATGACAGATGTGGAAAACATAGTCTGTGGGCAAATGCTGAGAAACTGGGGGTGTCTGCCCTAAGAAAGCAAAGATGTGCATGGGGATGTGAAAACAGGCTTTAAGTGCATAAAATACCATTAAGACTATTTCAATGACTGTCATCACTAGAAGATACAGTAACACACTTCAGTTGCAACCAAGACAACTAACCCTTCTAAGCATTCTAAGATAGTGAAGTGTGGAAGTAGGGAGTTGCCTGGGAGTCTGTATAGCTGGAGGTCTCTAAGAGGAGGTTACGCAAACCCCTGAAAATTCGTATCGGCCTTGCTCTGGAGCACAGCAGGGACAGAATGACTTCCTGAAATCCCTGACAGGCCTGTTTTTTTTCAGTCTGTAAAACCTAAACTATATGAAAAATATTTATCAATGGAGAGAATGACAAATGCTTGGGACTTACATGGGAATTGTTTTTTATTTGGTATCTTTGTATTTCCCCAATTTTTACATTCATCACATCTAACCAGGCTCTTGTCACTCATCTGCTGGTTTGCTTTTTCTGGATGTCTAAGTCAAAGAACTTTAATATGAGCACACTAATTTAGTGTGCTTCTTTTCATGTGCAGCTGTGCTGAATATTCCCGCTGTGTTTTGGGACAGGTCCTGCTCCCTGGACAGTCCTGCCATCGAGCTTTCCAGGGAAAGGCAGGGTCATCCAGGAATGCACCAGGCAGCAGCAGGTGGGCTCCACACCGCGCAATCCATTTGCTGGGGTGGGTGGGCGGGCGGCTGGAAGCGGGGGGGGACACAGCCTTTGAAGAAGATCAGAAAGCAAAAGCCGTACAAGTTTTGGTGTGGTGGAGCTCTGAGTTGCTCCCCAGCTGAACCCTGTGTGTAGTTCTGCTCCCTCCTCCTAAAGAAAAGAGGTGCTGGGTGACCTGTCTGTCCAACAGCTCCCCTTTCTGATCATTCCTGGTGCTGCATCATCTCTACCTCACCATTTGCTTCCTTCCTTGCACAGTGCAGAAGGCTTTTTTTTGATTAAATAATTTTGGGTGTTTTTCTCTTCATGCTTGAGCTATTCAGAAATGGTAACTGTACTGGGTCTATCCGAG
>WEIV01022206.1:5383-29998 GCA_013390005.1 Calyptomena viridis
TAAATAAATACTTAAACAGAAAAACCAAACAACAACAAAACAACAACCAAAACAAACAAACAAACAAAAAAAACAAGGGGAAATATCATGTTTATATCATGTTCCTATCATGTTTAATTTCCTATCAGGTTCGACATCTGAAAAACAGATCATACTAGAAACTGTAGTATTTACAAGAATTGCTACTGAATGCTGAGATTCTGCAACTCCTAGATTTAATTGAATGTAAATGGTCAGGGATCCCCTTTTCCCCTATTTCTAAATAAAGGAGGAGATAAACTTTCCTGCATTTGACAGTTTGGTTTCATTAGAACTCAGGACTCGAAAGGTGGCGTGCTTTTCTTCCACCTATCCTATCTAAACATATTTTTCACTAGCCTATCAAGGTGCATCTTGAAAGTGAGCTTCTCTTCCCTCATCTACTCCCTCCTTCTACAAGAAGGGTTCATTGTTCCAATAACATGAACTGTTCTTAATCATATGCTTAATATATCTTAGTATATAATACACCATTATATATTATCTACTGACTTGTCCTCATTTAAGTTTTCTATATAGTGTCATTCACTTCTTGAAAATTTATCCTTTCATCCTTACATTATATTTACATTACATTTCATCCTTACATTATATTTTGTAAGGTGGGATGATCAGGAAAATGTAACACCATAATAATACTTTTATTCATCTGATTCAATCTGAATTCTTCCTGATGAAGAAACTATAATCATGTACAGTATCCCTCATGAGATCTCACTATAGCCTTTAAAAAATGATACTTGTACTTCCCTATCTCTAATGACAATATTTCACCAAATGCACCTAAGGTTTCTTTTTCCTCTCTTAAATAATCAGAACACAAAGTCATCTCCTCTTCTGTGATGTCCAACTAATAAGTGTAGAGAAGAAATTTTTCAAACAGTCTTTGACACAATCTAAAATTATTGTGGAAATCGAGATAGTAAGTCTGGTAGCGTAATTCACATGTAGCAGTTGAATTTTGGATACATATATCTCGTTCATGCATACACTTCAAAAAATATGTTTACAAAACAGTATTTTTATTGTCTACTCATTCTGAAAGNTTAAAATCCAATTTTAATATCTCTTAAATAGAGAAATAATTTAAAAAGCAATCTATATAAAATTTTTAAGTGGCTCATATATAGTTCCATAGTTATTGAATATGCAGAACAAGACAAGCAGTTTTTAGACTTTTGTGCACATTTCATTGTCAAAGAGAGGTTTATATATCTCATTAGTAAACTACAGGAAACACTGTAGAAACATCTTTGGAATATCCCTTAATATCCCATAATGGAAATTTCTTCAAGCCAATTAACAAAGATCTAACATTCACAAAAACTCCCTCAAAATATATCTGTGTCTTTGTAATAAGGAATATTTTAAGGGAGACAATTACAGGTTATTTATTGAGGGTCATGTGATATGTTTTGATTACTATTACAGGTACACTATCAAACATTGGTGCTTGCAATGTAAAAATGGCAATTTTTTCCTCAGTATATGAATACCACTTTAATAGCAGGCACAGATATACTATTCTGTGAGTATGATGCAGTAAAAAAGAAATTAAAGATTTTTGTCTAAAGAATGCTAGCAATATCAAGACTTTAAATGTATCACAAGTGAATAAAATGCACACAAAAGCAGGTGTGAGCTTTCTTCTTCAATAAGGTTTATACAAGTCTGAGTTACCTGGTTGTTGTACCTTTTAGTACCTGTGGTACTACTTTAATACGTGACAAATAAGCACTATAACATTATTTTAGCATTATCTTGATCTCTAAAATATTCTCTTTTTTCCCTAATCTAATCTTCTGCACTTGAATACAAAATAATTTAGGAGTATATGCCTTACCTATATTTTGTATTAAAGAATAGGTCAGGGAAGAGAGGGACACTGAGGAAACACTGGAGAGGACACTGCAGTGTAATGATTCTAAGCAGGAAATGGAAAAAACTGTATGCACATCACAATTACTGCCAATTAACTGCCAAATTAGTATACTCATACATTTTTAAATTAGAAGACATTATTACAGGCCTTCAGATACTCCCTCTTAACTGAAAATAAGACTGCTTCTTTTAACTTGACCGAAGATATTCTGAAACGAATGCGTATCCACACAACCAGTACAAACCAAACTGTTGATTAATTTATACTGGTCAATAACCAGAAAGTACTTCAGATTTGTACTGAAATTAATACAAATGTAATATTTACAGCTGTTCAGTGATTTCTATTTCATATGCAACCCAAATACAGTGTTTGTTTTTATGCTACTTGAATTACATATTTTAAAATTCTGAAGAACTGCAGCTCTGCTGTTTTGAAAGGTGTTAGGGAATGAAGCTACAATAACTTATACTAGGTGACTATCCAGTAGGACAACAGATTCCAATCTAAAGAAGTCTTTACCAAATATCAGTCATATAATGAGAATTCTGCAAGCTGCTTTTGCTATAAAAGATGTTTCTCCTCTATATATTTCATATTTGTGCTTATAAATTTTTCATGCACAATTGATTAACACGAAAAATTCAAAATATATAATAAATGCTATTTAACAACTTTACCCTGTAAAATTAGGCTGATCCTTCTCTAAACTTGTGTATGCTCAAAAAAACAACACATGCAATTTTTTTCTGAATGTCTGCTGATTAAATTGACATTCCAGCATTGCTTTTTCTCAGCCTCATGTTTCAGATATCAACATTTTACCTTTTAACACAGTATAACCATGGTTTATACTTTAAATCTTGTTCATTATTTTTAGCATGCGGATTAAATCATCTGAACATAGGAACATACAAAACCTTTAGCTTTACCACTTTAACACTTGCAACTGAACTTCCCAGTGTTCTAAACGTTGCTTTGATCATGGAATTCACACTTGATAGACTGAAAATGTACAGATATTTTAAAAAGCAAAATTTTTGCTGAAGATTTAAGCAGAAGGGAGATGAATACAACTGCATCACCTACTAGTTTAGAAAAGCAGCTATTTATAAAGAACATATTTTTTGCTATGGTTAACTATGTCTAAACACATATGCAGAATAGATTAATATTCTAATCTCAATTCTCTAAACTTTCATCAGACGTCACATTAGACTTTATTGTGAAATATAATTATATAAACTATAAAGTGGCACCAAAACAAAATTCTTTATTTTTCCCTTTTTCTTATAAATCAAATCAATTTAAATTACCAAGACATCATTATTACTAATTTCATTTTTCCACTTGGCTGCTCCACTAGAACGCAAATTTAGGCAGATTTAATCCCTTTCCTATTTGGTTCAATGACATTTCCTGAATGGATATCTGAACTTTCACTTTTAACTTATACAAAATATTTTTTCATAACTACATGGGCACAAGTAAAATAATATCCAATACCTCTATGAGTAACAACTGCAAGTTCTTTAGTTCTTTCTATCTGCTCAGCATTTCTTGGTCGTCTTCTTGTGCTTTGTAAATTTGCTTGATGAAGAGAGAGTGCTTCCTTGTAAATGGCCGACTCCAGAACTGATTTTCTTATATTCATAGCTTGCACTTGTTCTTCAGAAGGTTGTCTATAGGTGATCACTGCACTGGATACAGCAACATCAGCAGATGTGCTAGCAACAGTAATGGCACCAGTAGTGGCCGCAATATGCTCCTCTAACTCACCAGTGGAGGCAGTTTTGATGAAAGAAGAACCTGTGGGACACACAGTAGCACTGGATGCTAACTTTTTCTTTTGAATTGTGATTTTCTGATCAATCTAAGAGATTAAATTTCCCTCTGTTTAACATAGTAAAGACAACTGACATAAAAAGAGGAAGGTCGATATACTTTATTTAAAAATCAAAGCAATCAGAACATTGTTTAATGCTAGTGAACATTTTGTAATTATAGTGATATTGCATGTTAAGTCCTCAAAACTTATACTATAAGCTTTTGCACCAGTCATAACGACACCACATAATTTCCACCTCTGCAAATTCAGTTTTGAAATCAGTATAGCTAGAACAAAATATACAGCTATTTCATTAAAAGGGCCCCCACATGTAGAAAAGTGATAACCATCTTATTGAGGAGTGAAACAGCAGCATTATATAGTAACCTAGGCAGCAGGCAAAGCTTCCATACTCCAACTGCTAATAAGGCTGCCAAATTGGTTCACTCTTTACATCAAAGCTTGGCAGGGCTCTAAAAGCCCATTTAGACTTGACACAAGGCCAAGGGTAGATGGATAATAAAAAGCACACATTTAAACAAAACATCTCAGCATAATAATTTCAATGTAAGATTGTAGAGAGGCTTCATGTGTAATTCTTTTTTTGCTCTCTGATTTCTGTAATAGGCCAGATTATTTTACTCAAAAACCCCACTCACAAAATATTTGATAAGCTACAAAATTGTCCATGCGCTGCTTGTGAAAACATTGTTAGCACTGCTAAATTTTCTAGTACTTAAAATATATAACCCATGTGTAATTTTTTAATATTTTCTTAATATTTTCATCCCTGCTCATTCCCCACATTTGGCTGTAAATGCTTGGAAGCCAAGTCTCTCACCTGTTAGCATTTAGAAAATTTAACACAGTAGAAACTCCATCTTGACTGGAATGAATAAATGACTGGGCAATGCATAACAAAACGCGCCATACAAAACCAGCATAAACAAAGTTGATGTAGCATGAACTGTACCACGTTATACTAGTATTTTTAAAATACAGATTTTTATTTCATAATAATGATTTAGGGCTCTAGAACAGTCATTTTAACAATAATATTCCACATTTCTCTTTTTGCTTCTGAACTGTGCTCATACACAGTCTTTGAGACTCGTCCCTTATGTGTAGTGGGTCATGTCAGGATGAAAAGAAACCAGAAGTTTTCACACTCTTAGAAAAACCTATACACTAAAAAAAGGGAATGAGACTCACAGAGGAACTAAGTAGAATATGCAATTTTCATGCACAAAGTAATCAGATCTTGAATCAAAATTCTCAAATGTTCTGTATAAATAAATGGAACAGATCTTCATGTTAAAAATACTCAGTTTTGCTAATAAAGTCTCTTTTTAATGCAGAAATTTTAAGTTAAAATGTTTTATTTCATCATGCTATTAAAAATACTAGTATAACAGGATACTTTAGCATTGTATAGACAACTAATAAAGCTGCTGTGGGTACATATTATTTTTGCTATCTTACATTTAATGTCTTGAGATCTGTTGTGCAGTACAACATTCTAAATCATATAGTGGTGGTTTCCCCTGCAAAACTAAAAAACTTCAAAAGCACCATTTAAGTTTTCATGTTTATGCTTTCATGTTTCATGTTTATGCGGCAGAAACCAAAAACTACTTATTGTCCTATGATGACAGTGGTATAAGTAACTAGACCTAGACATGTTTTATTCTTTCAGAGCAAGAAAATTTATTATTTCAGAGTAAGAAGAAAATTGTCACAACAATGCATAATATCAAAAGACTAGACTACTTATGATTCTGTATACAATAAATTCTGACAGACTGGTATCAAGTTTAAAACACAGAAAATACAAATGATGCATGGCCAAGAGATATTTTGGAACAGAAAAATGTTGATTAAAACAAAGAAAACTTAATGTATGTTACATAGCCACTACTATTAAAGCAAAATCTATGTGGACACATTTTTATCATGCAAGAAAATGTACAAGAACAAGCAGTCATCTGCTTCCAATATTAAGCTCAAAGCAAAATTATATTCAGAATATCTGTCAAACGGCATGTTCTGTCCTACTGGTTTAAAGAAGCACAGCACAATAAGTGAAAACAAAAGAAAATTCATCTTAAAAGAAAAAAGCAAGGAAATTCAAATTAAATTAATTTAAATTAATCTTAATTAAAGCTACAAAGGTTAAACATTGAAAAGTTCTACTTTGATACAGAGGCAACTTTTAAGCAGAACACCTAACATATTAGGCTTCCACATCCACTTACACTGCAGAAAAGAAGTAATGAAGAAGATCAGTGAAATTGAACATATTGGTTTGATTTACAGGGAGGATTTTTGAGAGAAAATAATTGCTATGTATAAACAATCTTGTAAATATCATGTGCTTCATAGAATAGATCCATTAATGTTTCCCTAAATATAATTTGTAATCTGTCAAAGCATCAAATTTGATGTCTTAGTATTTTATGAAACAGTTTTAGACCAATTGAAGTATTTATGTTATACGGGCATACTCTCCAGTCATCTGCAGTAACATTTGCCATTTCAGTTTGTTAAAGACATTATGTAAAAAATTATATATTCCTATATGATCCCCAAAATATGTATTATTTTACTTTAATATTGTGATTTAAAAAAGAAAAAATATAAAGGAAAAAAAGGAAAGAAAAACTAGCAATGAAACATGGCAAAAGAAGGAACAAAGGACGACTGATCTCTGCTTTTTGTGAAAAGTTTAAACCAACAATTTGCAGTCAACTCAGAGGTAGGACATCACTTTGAATTCACAATCAGCAACTGAGAAAATCTGAGGCTTGAGGAACTGCCAGGCCGCATCATACAAAGAAGCGATAACGATGTGGGGATAAGAAAGAGTAATTGTTACTCAGTGCATGTGTTCACAAAGAAAGAGAACCTGACCAACACAAATGAGACCTACTAGACTGGACAAGCATTTCTCCTGTGGAAGGAGAACAGATTAAAATCACTAAAACTGTGGAGCTTTCAAGTGTCAAATTAGCCTCCTTACACAAGGAAAGATTTGACATGGAATTTACACATAAAAATTTGTAACTATGTAGAAGTGGAAAGAGATCAAGTTGATAATCTATAGAGTAATTCAGTTCAAAAAACTAGTCTGAACAAAACACTAATCAAAAGTGTTGTAACTGCTAAAACGTAGGATAATGCAAACATATGGGAGACCCATAAGCCTTTCTATTTATATAGGAGTGGAACTTGTTCTTGATTCCAGGATCATTTTTAGTAAAGGAAAGAGGCAAGAGCCTCTGACATTTGCCTGAAAAAAAGCTCCAAAAATAGATTATGAATCTGTGCTAGATGAACACACTTTGCATATGCATTATACTACAAGTATACACAGGGTTCCTGTTGTAAACATGATAGCAAAGGAAATTTACCCCAGATAAACTCATAGTGGAAGTTCTCATTTATATTAATCTAATGGAGTAACTTTTTACAAGTAATTCCTGAGGGAATAATCTAGGCAGATAAGAAATGCCTTTTCCCACCCTGCAAAAACACCACAAAAAAAAATCAAGGTAGAAAATTGTATCTAATAGAGTGAGAATGCTTGTGGAAAATTAATTTTTGAATCATTTTGCCTGTTGAAAATGATTTTATCTTTTAGGAGACTATGACTCGGGAAAGCTTTTCCTATTTCCTTTCCCCTCTCTCAAGTTTGAAAAAGCTCAGCTTCCTCAGCTTCACTTCACAGGGCAAGTGTTCCAGCCACCAACCATCTTGGTGACCCCCTACTGAACTTGCTTCAGTGAAAAACTCATCTTCCCTGGGCCCAAAACTTAATACACTGTTCCAGATATGGTCATAGCTAAAGGACAATAATCTTTCTTTTTAGTCTACTGGCTACTGGCTACATTCTTATTAATATAAGTCAGGATGCTGTTTGCCTTTGCTGTCAAGGCTCACTGCTGGGCCATGCTCAGCTCGGTGTCTGCTGCAATGCACAGGGTCCTTTCTGTCACACAGTCCTGCTGCCAGGGGTTCTTCCTACTCAAGTGCAGCACTTTACACTAGCACACTTATTGAGTTTCATAGGATTCCGGTTGGCTCATTCCTCCAGCTTGTCTATGTCCCCACGGCAACTCTGTCCTTGACTATAATGACTGTTGGTCCTCAACTATAAAGACTGAAATTTTGGTGTCATCTGAAAATCCAATGAGACTGCACTCTTGTCCTTGATTCAAGCCCATTAATAAATACATTGAACAGAACTTGAACCAGAACAGACCCCTGTAGTACTTCACTTGTTACTGGACTCTAGGTAGAGAGTCCGGCCCATTTATGACTATTCTCTATATTTATTTTAACTGCAGTGATGGAAGAACAGATGTAAACAAGCAAATTGTTCATGAGAGAAAATAAAAGGTATCTAAGGCTACTGTCCAGAAGCTATTCTAATTAATTAGAATTCATTTTGCTGATTAATTCCTAAGAACCAGGTTGAGTTCAAGATGTGAAAGCAAATAGGGATTTTCACTATTTTATTTATTCAGGATGAATTCAAGATACAGGACTTTATTAGTCCTTGTGACATGTATGATTCATTCACAGACTTCCCAAACAAAGCTAAAGGTCCTTAATCATATGACCCTAAATGGAACTCAGACTATAGTGAAGTGTTAATGAGGTGTCTGACATGAGGTCAACGTGGGAGTTTTTCTGTCTATCTTATTAGCAAGAAGTCAGTCTATTGTTTGGTAATCAGCAACTGAAAAAGAAACGTACACTGTCTTAAGCAACAAATAAAATGCATATCTCATTAAAGACAAAAAGAGGTGGTTACAATTGTATATAGAATTTAAAAATTAGTAGTATCTATATTCCATCTTCATTCTTATTTCAGATGTCCAAGGACATTTAGTCAAGACTTCCTTAAAACTTTCAAGCCTTCCTATACCTTACTAACTTCAGAGTGCCCAGTGCATCCTATTAAGAAGATGCTTTTTTTTTCCTCCATCTTAATTAATTGTTCTCTTTGATGTTACCTGTCATTAACTATGTGATGCTTGCAAAGAATTTCCAATAAAGTTATGAAGCTAATTAGAAGGATAAGTTCTGGATCTGTTAAAGGAATTTTCAAGTTAAGGTAGATAAAAAAGCTTATTCAACTCTTTTAACGTATTTTCAATATGTCATTCCAGCCTTATTATTTTAAAAAATCACTTTTTTTATTCTTCAGAAATTTCTAGTATCTTTACCTGTTCTTAAGTTCAAATTACAGTTTTGCTTCTGTTGATTTACAAGTAAATAATAAAAAAGAAAGTAATCAGACAACAAACACACATTTGAGAACATAAAATCAGTGTTAATGGTTGACATAAAACATTTTTCTGACCAAATTGATTTTCAGTTCCAAGTTGTTCAGAAAAGAAATAAAAATGATTTAAAGAAATACATGACTGAAAAAATGTGATTCAAAACAAGTTTCTAGACTTTAGTTCAAACAGGCAATGATTTCTGAATTTATACAAATAGGAAAGACTCCAAAAGCTGTATAGACAGAAGTTTAATAAAGTAATTTTTGGTTCCTTTAGATTTCATGTTAACATCTGTGTGAATTGATTCAGAATTTAATTTTTATTTCCTTTTGGAACCAGAAGTTACTTTTTTGCATTACTGCATTCTTTTATGATTTTTTTAAACTTGTCTTTTTTCCCCTCTCCCTTCTTCTCAACCTCTCTATTGTTATTTCTTTCTTCTCTTTTTCTCTATTTTTTATATAAATTTTAAAAGCAAACCAATTGATGGAGTAAAACATATACCAGAACAATCTGAAAGTAACAATTAAGCATCAACCAGAATTTTTCAGTGATGCAGGAGGTGTGTCATCCCTCAGCACAAACAAATGCATGTCTCTGATTTTCCAGATGCTTCTCTCAGTAAATTTATGATCACTTGACATTTTTAAGTAGATACTGAAAATAGGGTAAATTTATGCATCCTAGTTTTATCAAACTGATTACATTTGAAAATCTGAAATCCAGACAAGATTGACCTTCTGGTTTTTGATAACATAGACATGCCAAACATCTTTAACATGATGTATCTTCTCTCCACTAAACTCAGGACACAGACAGAGAACTACTACTTTTTTTTTTTCTTTTACATATATCTATTCAAATGATAGATTTTATTGCAGCAATATGTGCTTGTTTAATAGAAACAAAAATATGGAAATTACCAACATAGATCCACATATGGATATTGTTCTTTCAGTTGATTTAACTTAAATGAGAAAGTACATCTTGAAAGGCCTGTCACTTTTAAGAAAAAATAAAATCAAACCCAAAGTTTAACAAAAATGCATGTTAGTAAATGAGAAAACAGTGATTTGAAATACCAAATCATTATTTTCATATAGTCATGCTGTGCTTTCTTTCCAAAAGATATGTGCATCAATGCAAGATAAATCTGCAGAATCCAACATAATCTACAAAAAAATCCCAAACAACCCAATTTATAAATTCTTCAAGACTCTCAGCAATATTATAGGAATCTATGAAATGAATGATATAATGCTGGAAATGGAAAGTATTCACATCTATTGGCCTTATTTACTAGTAGTTATCTTAAAAAAGATTACCTTAATTGCATTTGTCAACTAAAAAGCCTTGTCAATATTGTCTTATATTCCTTATAAGACAACATATTTCTTATAATAATTTCTTATAAGACAATATATTACTTATTCTTTATAACTTGGTCTTGTGAATCACAATGCAACAGAAAATGTTATTCCCCCTTTTTAAAAATAGGAAATAATCAAACAGGCAACTCCTAGAGAATAGTTACTATACAGATTATGTACAAACCAATGTATACAGAAACCATTTAACAAAAAGATAAGTTTAAAAACTAAAGGTTCCCATTTTTAATCCTATTTCTTGTGTCACCATGGACATGACATCATATTGTAGTTCCCTCATTTCTTTTCAACAAAATTAAATTCATACTTTGCTTTTACTGTCAAAAGGATATTAATACTAGTTGCTTAATATCTCTTCACTGTTATTAGCAAGTAAAGTGGCATTCATAAATCAAATATACAGTTCCAGCTAGAACAAGACTTTCTAAAGCTTAAACTATATATCGATATGACTTTGACGTTTCTTCTTTTTATATTTTCAATGAAGTTCAGATAAGTGGAAAAATAATGAATCTTAAAACCAGTAATAATCATCTTTCATTGATTCTTATATCAAAAAATCTTTGTACCATTGCTCTTGAGTATCTACATCAGGTATCTAAGATTTGCCCTAAGCAGGCTAAATGCCAACATTTTCTTTTTTAAATCCATTGTTATGCATCAAGAAGCTATTTGATATAAACTCATCACTGAAGACTACTAAAATAATTTAGGACTCCAGAAATTTATCCAATGTATTCATTTTCAATACAGGGAAGATTATCTTAAGAGCTAACTTATTATTATTATATTTGTTTTTAAACAGATTAGTACTTGTTAGAAATAATGTGAAATTCTCTGAAAAGTTGTTCATTTACTATACGAATGTTAAAGACAAGGTTGCAGAAAAGGTATCTTGACAAGTTACCTTAATATCAGTCTGTATACGTTCATTGCACAGAAAAGAATACAAATTTTAGCACTTAAGCATATCGTTTGCATTGTTTACCTTACCCGTGTCTATAAAAAATTAACAGAGATCACAGCCTAATAAGTATAATTTTACTATTAGTAATACAAGGACACAGGATTTCTCTTGACCCCATGTAGGCTTGCCTTGGCCTAAGGATGTTTTCACTATTTTTGATAACTCATAGCTGTAAAGTGAATATTTCCTGGCCTCATTTTATTTCAGGAATGCTGTGCTCTGATAATACTTCCTACAATGATGCCCTCATAAGGCTACATAGTCCCTGCATAGCAAGCAACAGCCTTTATATTTAGCGAGGCTGAGGGAGGCTAAGGTGCAACTTTCAGATTTTAGTAAAGAACAGTAAGAAAGAAGCAGAGTGTGTTAAGAAAGCATACAAAAAAGAAATAATTGAACTCCAAGACTGAAGAGGAAGCTCACTCCACCACCCCCAGGAGTATTGAACTCTTCCTAAAAGAGACCCTGAAATGCTCTCAATTAATTGCAATCCCCACTCCAGTGTGGCACACTGAAAAGGGTGAAAATAAGACAAAAGAAATACAGTGGAGAGTAAGAAGGCAGTTCTTAACTTTTGTAATTAATAATAATAATAATTATTATTATTATTGTTGTTGCTATTCTATATTAGATAATTTAGACTACCACACCATTAAAACTCTAATTGGAATAGCGATGAATTACTAACTCCATATAAATTGTGTTCCCTTTGGCCATAACAAGATTCTGTGGCTAATTTTATACCATGTAAGTGCTTTACAACCCAACTAACTTCAGGTCTGAAGTTTTGTTTACCAAACATACATTATCTTTCTATGTATCTTACGCCACTGAAGTACTCTTCCATGACTGTCAGGACTCTGAGCTTAATGGGCTTAAACAACATCACCCAGCCTTCCCTGGGCCTCCCATTCCCATGCGTCCAGGATCACACCTGAAGCCATCCATTCCTGTCCCAGTGAAGCCACAGCAGTGCTGGTGACCTGCCCCCACATCCCTGCCCTGCTCAGCCATGGGGCTAATGTCCCAGCCTGGCCTTGGCTTGTCCTCTTTCCCATGGAGGTTCCTGATGCCCAGGACTGGATCTGCCTCAGAATGCCTCCAACAGCCTGTTCTACTCCCTGGCTGGTGGTAGAGGGACCAGCACTGGCTGCAAAGTCCTGGACTGCTGACCTCAACCCCTGTAGTCCCCAGCTCACCAGCCTTCAGGAAGCCCTTGTCCCTTGCTTGTCTCTTATTCATCATGAAAAATGCAATGCCTATGAACAAAGGAAAGCATTACATTTAACAAAAAGAATTCTTTTTTCCTTGTTTTTGACTCAGAAAAAATAAATAAAATTGATCTCTAAGCAGAATGTTAATTATAAAGCAAAGTTGAACGATTTATAAATGAAACTGTACCATCTTTTAGTTTTTTTGTTTTATCTAAAAGGTCAGGACAGGCTTAAATTTAATACTTTTAAAGAAAGGTCAGGTCCTAAGTGAGATGAAAACAATTCTCTGGGAAGAAAAAAGGTTCCTCCAGTACAAAAACTGATTCAAAATCCACTTAGACTTTACAGAGATAAAGCTATTCCTGCAGAACATTACGTGTTGTCAGCGTCAAGTGGGAAGTAAGTGAACTTTTAAGCTATGAAGTGGCATCCAGTGCAAAACAAGAGCTTTGCCTCAGGAAAAGCTTCCCTGTGAGATGTCCCCAATGATCCATTAGCCAACAATTTCAAGATGTCTTAAGATAAATGCCTACACACTAAAATAAATTTCAAAATTGTTTCAAAAAGATTACATATGCATTGTCTTAATGACCTTTTCAGGCAATTTTGCACCACAACACAATGATAGCAATGAAAGTGTTCTTGTTTAATAGCCAAAATGGTTACTAATATCCCAAATAGCTGTCTCAGTTACTGTATCTTTCCTCATTTTTATGTTGTACAGATAAATGTTCACAAAGAAAAGTTTTCTACAGGGAAACGATTTATTGGCACCATTTTATTTATTACCATCTAAAATCATGGTAATTTTACACTGTCTCCCATAATGTCCTTGTAGGAAATGTGCGTTAGAGGAATGGACAATGAGATGGATCAAGAATAGGATGGATGGATGGCAGAGCTCAGAGAGTTGTGATCAGCAGAACAGAATCCACTTGGAGGCCTGTAGTCGGTGGCATACCCCAGGGGTAAATACTGGGTCCAGTCTTATTCAACTTGCTTATCAACCACCTGGATGAAAGATAGAATGTACCCTTGGCAAGTTTGTTGATGATACAAAGATGTGGCTGATAACCTGAAGGCTGTGCTGCCATTCAGCAGGAAGAGTGTGGCCAGCAAGTTAAGGGAGGTACTTCTTCTTCTCTGCTCAGCCCTGCTAAGGCTACAACTGGAGTGCTATGTCCAGTTCTGGGCTCCTCAGTACAAGACAAGGAGGTACTGGAGAGGGTCAAGTGGGGGCCACAAATATTATTAGGGGTCTGGATCTTCTGTCTTGTGAAGAGAGACTACAGGAACTGGACCTGTTTATTCTAGAGAACAGAAGACTGAGAGGGGATCTTATTAATGCATGTAAATATCTCAAAGGCAGATGCAAAGAGGATGGTGCCAGACTCTTCGGTGGTTCCTACAGACAGGACAAGGAGAAATGGCCATAAACTAAAACACAAGAACTTTCAATTCAACATGAGAAAGAACTTCTTTATGTTGAGGATGGCAGAGTACTGGAACAGGCTGCCCAGGGATATCATGGAGTCTCCCTCTCCGGAAACTTTCAAAACCCAACTGGACACATTTCTGTGTAACCTGCTCCAAATGAACCTGCCTTGGCAGGAGGTAGGACTAGATAATCTTCAGACATCCCTTTCAACCCTAACAATTCTGTGATTTTGTGATTCTGTGATTTTTCAGAAATGGCATCTGGTTTTGATACTTCTTACACTTCTTGGCTGATAGAACTTAACCATGTAAAATTTTGAGATGGCTGGTTTCTCACTATGTCTGAACATTGCTGACTTTCAGAGAGTGGTTCAGGTTGAAAGGCACCTGAGAATCTGACTTCTTTCAAAACTGTCAGCAGTTTTACAGTCATTGCTAGATATTTACTTTACCTAAATTAAACGGTATTATGAAAGATTCTACAGAGTTTCAAAGTGACTTCTTTCATATGTAGGAAAAATTACTAGATAGCAGTGACTGAGAGTTTTCAGCAGTAAATTCATTCCCTTGAGAAATGATAAATAGAAACCCCCAAATAAAAAAAAAACCATATCACATTAATTCTAAGAAAAAGTGAGCACAAAGTTGAATATGAAAAGAGACATTCTGCCTCAGTACAAAGACCACACGAAAAATTAAGACCTCAAAAATGACATTGTGATAGCTTCCATAGGAGGTATAAGGATGGATATAGGATATTCAAGAACCATCTGGACACAATTCTGTGCAATGTGCTCCAGGATGACCTTCTTTGAGCAAGGAAGGTGAGGCCAGATAACTCCACTGTGGTCCTTTTCAACCTTACCCTTATCAAGGCTAAGCTGGATGGAGATCTGAGCAACTTGGTCTAGTGAAAATTGTCCCTGCCCATGGGAAGGCATTGGAAGTACATGGTCTTCAAGGTCCCTTTGAATCTATGATTCATTCTATGATTCTATGATACCCATTCTGTGATTCTGTCAATTTCTTCCAGGCTGGTTAATATTCATAAATTCCCATTAGGGTCATTAGGAATTTGAATGATTCTTAGCTTAAGTACTATTGACCAGTTTGCTCTAACTGTCAAAAAGATGTGCTCAAATGGCTTCAACAAATAGAAGAAAGTCAATTTATTATAACTGAAATTTCTTTCAAAACCATTATTATATTTTTATCATTAATTTATTTAAATTATATAAGTTTGAGTACTTTCCAAGGAAAAATATTATTTAAACATGTAAATTTTATATGTTTTCAATGAAAAGACAAACTACCCAACACCATGCTCTCTACAAATGAAATATGTATCTTCTTATATTTCCAATTATAAACCTTACAGTATTTACCTGTTACACTTATAAAATAGACATATATATTAGGAATTAAAGAGTATTGCTTTTAATCCCAATTAAATGAGAAGAGAAGGCAAAGGAGTCACAAGGAAAGAAAAATAGAAAAAGCAGCAGTTTGTTTTACACTCACAAAGTCAAGATGCCTCTTCCATTTTGAATTTGAATCAGCCTTGCTGAATTTGAATATACGTCCTTCAAGCCAAGGATTCTCTTCACAAGTATTTGTATATATCACAGTGTACCAAGGTAGTACTATAAACTAAACCAGCATTAAGAAAATCTGACAGCTTTGTGAAAAATGGAAGTGTTAGCCTTAAGTAGTTTCCAGATGCCCTGGATTAGAGCTCAAAAGCTCTGGTGCCCTAGTCTGCTGTTAACTTTATGGGTGACTTTGGGAAAGTCACTATGACGTATGCGCCTCAATTTTGGCATCCAAAACAGACCTAATAAATACTGCCAATATTATTCCTGTGATTCATGACTTACCAATCTATGTATCTCCCCTCCTCCCACAGCTTCATTTATTTTCCAAACTGCAGGGTCCTACAGAGGTCAATCACTTTTCAGTCAGAAACTTATCCATGTGTTGAAGATCTTTGCTTTCTCTGAACTTTCTTCAACTTTGTTATATTCCTCTGAAATGTAGAGAGGCCAGAGCAACAACTGGGGTCAAGGTGCAGGTTGATTTATACAGCAGCATGTTATCTGTTCTTTCCTCTACTCTTTCCCTAATATTTAGTTTAAAAAGCACTAAGAAGTGCATTTTTAAGCACTTTAAGTATGGACCTGAGGACTATGAAGTGCTCTTAGTATATTGACTATCTTAGAACATAAGAGCTTGCTGGTATTACTGACAATATTAATGACCAACAGATCTCAGACTGCTGCCCCAGTCTTCACTGACAATCTCTCTTCTCATATCTCTCAAGTGGATGGACTGCAAGGGTCTAGAAGAGCAAAGTCCCTTACACTGTAAGAGAAGATCAGGTTCATGATCACCTGAGAAATCTGAACATACATAAGACTATGGGACTTGATGACCTGCAATCCGGAATCCTGAGGGCTATATTTATGAAGTCACTCTACGATGCTTGAAAAATCATGGCAGTCAGGTGAAGTCCCAGGAGACTGTGAAAGGAGAAACATTTTACCCATTTTTAAAAAGGGTAGAAAAGAAGACCCTAGGAACTACTGAACTATTAGCCTCATCTCTCTGCCTGGGAAGATCATGGAAGAGAACTTCCTAGAAGCCATGCTAAGGCACATGGAGGACAGAGAGGTGATTTGGGATGGTTAACACCTGACTTCGCCAAGGACAAGTACTGTCTGATCAACCTTCTACAATGAACCAACTACATCAACGGACAAAGGAAGGGCTATGTCCACACAACATGCATTTCTCTAAAGTGGAGAGAGATGGATTTGATGGGTGAACTGTTCAGTGGATGAGAATTGGTTGGACAGTTGCATCCAGAGGGTAGTGGTCAACAGTTTAGTGTCCTGATGGACATTAAGGCCAGGTTGTGTCCCTCAAGGTTCCACACTGGGACCAGTGTTATTTAGTGTCTCCATCAATGATAGAAAGATCAAGTGCATCCCCAGCAAGTTTGAAAACTACATTTTGCTGAGTGGTGCAGTTGACATCCCTGGAGGATGGGATGCCGTGCAGAGGGACCTGGACAAGCTTGACAAGTAGGCCAATGAGAACCTCATGATGTTTAACAAGATCACGTGCAAGGTGCTGAACCTGGGTCAGGGCAATCTTTGGGATCAGTACAGCCTGGAAGATGAATGGATTGAGGGCAGCCCTGCCAAGAAGGACCTGGGGGTGCTGGTGGATGAGAGTCTGGACATGACCTGACAACATGCCTTTGCAGCCCAGAAAGCCAATCGTATTCTGCGCTGCATAGGAAGCAGAATGGCCAGCAGGTAAAGGAAGGTGATTCTACTCCTCTGCTCTGCCCTTCTGGAATACTGCATCAAGCTCTGAGGACCCCAACAGAGGAAAAACATAGACCTGTTAGAGAAGGTCCAAAGGAAGACCATGAAGATGATTAGAGGGATGGAGCACCTCTCCTAGGAGGAAAGGCTGAAAGAATTGGGATTGTTCAGCCTGGAGAAGGCTTCAGAGAAGCCTTATTATGGCATTTCAGTACTTGTAGGGGGCCTATAAGAAAGATGAGGACAAACTTTTTCAAAGGGCAAGGGTTAATGGTTTTAAACTGAAGCAGGGTGAATTTTAACTAGACATAAGAAAGAAATTTTTTACAAAGAAAGTGGTAAAACACTACAACAGCTCACCCAGAGAGGTGGCAGATGCCCCATTCCTGGAAAAATTCAAGGCCAGGCTAGATGGGGCTCTGAGCAACCTGATTTAGTTGAAAATGTACCTGCTCACTGCAGATGGGTTGGAGTAGATGACCTGTAAAAGGTCTCTCCCAATCCAAACTACTCTATGATCCTATGAAATTAGGATAATTTTGCAGTTCTTGCTATGTAAAAAGAGTGACAAAGAAGCAACACAAGCTAAGGTCTTTGAACCATGACAACTCTGTATGACACTATTTTTAACAAAACATCAGTCTACTCTATACAGTGCAAAAAGCACCTCTTTAAGTAATTAAATTAAGCACCATTTTAATTAAATTAATTAATTAACCCCCAATTTTTTATTAGGTTTCATGGCAGGAAAGAGAATATTCACAGCTGTGCACTGGACATCAAGGACACTGGCAGAGTAATTTTTGAACATTTCTCGTTGCACACACCATCTTATATCTTCCAAGATTTGTCCTGGCTAACTGTTCAATCCAACTAGTACATATTAGATTCCAACCAGGATATCTATCATATAAGAAGTTTTCTTATTCAGTAAGACATAATTATTCAACAGAGGTCCTTCATGTTCCATCTCCTCATTACTGCCTGTCTTGTCTCTTAAATCTTTTTCTCACAATCTCTCATTCTCCAGTCTAACCATTTTACTTGGCTCTCTGTCATATTCATATTCAGAAAAGTTCATTTTATGAAAAGGTAAAACAATGTTAATTGATACAGGATTCAAACAAATATATATATGTTAACATCTATAAAACCAAAAATACTTTGTTGAATGGAGTTCTATGTTTTAATAATTTCCAGATGCTTCTGACTGGGAAAAAAATTAAACTCCTTCAGCCTCTCATACTGCTACTGATACAATACACAAATAAAGCAGTCAATGTTTTAAAGTATAAAAGGATTCATTGGCTAGGGGTAAGGTGGAGAAAGTGTAACTGGAAAAGGTAATTCAGAATTTTTTTTTCCTTACGTGAAGCGACATTACTAGAAGATTAACTTTTCATTAAATAGATTCACCTTATTTACTGGGGGATATGTTGCTAAAGGTACTTTTACTTCTGAAATTAGGTAAACTTAGACTTAATTCTGAAGAGTAATGCCAAATGTCTTCAACATGAATGAGTAAAATCTGTAGTATTTTACTTAACACTAAGAAATAACTTCTGACTTAACATGTTGCATGACTCATTTCCATATCCATATTCCAAAGAATTTTGGATCTATTTTTCCTATTGGAAAAGGAATAACTTTCCTCTCTTTAGGCAGGAGTCTATTCAGCATATACTTGGTCTTCAAGCATAAGGTGCGATTAGAGTTTTCACAAACAATTGAGGAGGAAGAAACATTTAAAAGAGCACAACAGATATGTTTCACATATTTTATGCCTCAACATATAGCTAGCCAGTTTATCCAATTAAAATTAAAACTAAATAACTACTCCACCTTTATATCCTCAAGGACATGAGGATATATTTTCTCTCACAAGTACAAGTGTTCTCTCTAACCAATAACAGACAATTCTGTTTTTAGGCTAAAGAGAAGAAAGAGAGACAGAAAGAGATAATTCTGCATAATAATTTAGACAGTCTGATTAGAAAGCACATGGGAAAATTTGAGTGTGAGGCTGGACAAAAAATCCCATATTCAGTTACTTCATTATCTAAATCTTCATCTGAATGTTGTTTTCTTATCAAAATGATTTTTTTTCATTCTGTATGTGTCCCCTAGTAGTAGAAAACTACCTCTCCAAAAGGAAAACTTACCTCCTAGAACTAAAAAAAAAGTTGAAAATTCTGGGTGAGGAAGGAAGGAGAGAAGGAAATGGGAGTAAATCTTCCAGCAGAAATAATTCCAATACATCTGATGTCAGTGACAGTATTTATTTTAGCATTTAAAATCTGTTTTCTAGTTTGGCTACTTCAGGTTTATTTCCTTTAGTGTCCAGTAAACTTTATAATGATCAAAACTAACTTGAGTGGCTTATCACATTTGATTATGGTGAAACAATTTTCACTGCAGAAAAATATCAATCACTTAATAAAAAATACCAAATATTTTATGAGAATATTTGCATGTCAACTATTTTCAAAGAGGAAACCAAATGTTCAATCAGTTAGTCTCAATACCACTAAATATTCTGAATGTAAACAAGTGTTTTATTCCAGGTTCTTCTCTCAGTTGTTTTACCGTCTTTACATGAACAGACAATCTGTGTAATACATTATGCTGTTTGGTGGCTATGAAGCATACAGACATACCAGTTAATGTACCAATGTTTTGACCTTATCAAAATAAAAAATTTTGAAGATCTTATACATTGTACAGCTTATATACTATTAATAGAAATGTTCAATTGAGAGAGAATATTTATTTTGATAGTTAGTTTTCCTTGAATTTTAGTGGATTTCCTTAGATGAAACCTTTTTACTATATCTGCATTAGAGTATTTTTTCCCCTTCTATAAACCAGGACTGTTCATGTTACTTACAGATTTTATAGTTATAATATACCATTTTCCAGGGTTTTTGTTGTTGCTTGAAATTGTGGTTTTCATTTCAATTTATAAATTACTGAACTTTCAACAAAACAGACCTAAATAAAGAAAATGCTTTCTAAGCATTACCTAAATTGAAATAAATTGTAATTCAGTACTTTTTTTTTTGTCTTCTACAGAGAAGATGGAATTACTTAATCAGTAGTACATAGAAAACTATAATTGTTCTTTTGTAAACAAAACAGGAAATCTGTAGAATAGTAAATGAAACAGAAAGATATTAAAATGTTTGAATGCACCTAAAAGAGGGTTTTCTTTATGGTAAGTATGAAATTAAGATGATGCATCTGTTAAATCATTAAAATTGGAAAGGACTCTTTACTGCACCACTTCATGCTTATTTCAGAAGTAAATTGCACTCTATCAATTTAAACATTAGCACAGACTTCCATGTTTTAATATTTAACATTAGTTCTATTGACTTTTTTAAATGAAGTATGATATTATTTGAAGTAGAAAAAGGTGAATTAAAATTGCAAAACCAGGTCTTTCTGGATTTTTGCACAGAACTAACTGCCAAGAATGGTGTTATGAAAGCATATCATTGGCAGAATTCTAAAAATAAGTCCTTTAAAATGAGGGAGGGTCCACAAATTCCAGCAATTTTTCTCTTTTATGGCTTAATTAGAGCAAAATCAATGTCGTTCTGTGTGCTGTTATTGTGTGGGTGTATAGTTGTGAATAAAAGACATCTCAAGGGTGCAAAGGTGAAAAATAATCTGTTCAGAAAATATAGCTCAGCATAAGATGAAGTGGAAGTAAAAGACCCATGAGTATGAAAATCCACTAAAAACATCTACTTGACAATATATGCAGTTTAAGTTCTTGTTATGCCTGGACTAAAAAAGTCTTCTGAGAAGTTCTTGTAATTTCCTTTCACAGGATTCCTTTTTCCTCCATACATGGTAAAACCAGGTTAACATTTAGGCTGTTTTGACAATAGAATTTCAGTGTCTTAAAAGTCGCAGATTTAAAATTCTAATGTCTAATTATCTGTCCTAAAAAAAAAAACAACAAACAAACGAAAAATCTGTCACCTGTCAGATAAATTATCAATGCAATTTACAACTTATTTGCACTTCATTAAGCAGAAGCAGGCACAGCCCTTGTTTCTGTAGCAGACTTTTACAAATGTGATTCAAGTGATGCAGAATCTTTATTTTTTCCAGGGAATCTCAAGACCATGAGTCTCATGGTAATAAAAAAACTTTTCAGCAAGTGAGTAGAACATGCAAACTGAGATTAAGACACCTACATTAGTGTGTCTGTAGTTGTACTAGGCATACAAACTATTATAACAAATTAAAATCTAGTGATTGTAGTCAGTGGAATGCACTGTTTTAATCAGATTTAAAGCATGCACTTAAGAGAGGACATAACAGTGCAAATATGTGTTTATTCTCTGCTGTCTTTTAGTTTCTGTGCCGGAATGGGATGGTGTCCTGGTTTTTGCTGGGATAGCGTGAACTTTCTTCCTAGTAGCTGTTACAGTGCTACTAAATTTTGGATTTAAGATGAGAATAACACATTGATGTTTTAGCTGTTGCTGAGCAGTGCTTACTCTGAGTCGAGGACTTTTCAGCTTCTCATGCTGCTCAGCCAGGTAGGAGGCTGGGGGTGCACAAGAAGCTGAAAGGGAACACAGCTGGGACAGCTGACCCCAAGTGGCCAAAGGAATATTCCATATGACATAATGCTGAATAACAAAACTGAGGAGACTTGGCTAGGGGGTGGCAACCACTGCTTGGGGACTAGCAAGGCATTAGTCAGGGAGTGGTGGGTTGCTTTGTACATCACTAGTTTTGCATATTCTTTTATCATTATTATTTTCTCATCATTTTTGTCCTGTTAAATTGCCTATATCTGAACCCATGAGTTTTACACCTTTTCTGACTCTCATCCCTGTCTCACTGGGAGTGAATGGCTGCATAATGTTTAGATGCCTGACATGCTAAACCACACCGCATGGTCTCCTGTAAATTCTAATTTGCCAACACCATGCAGACGCCTCTTTTACTCTAGAGCACCTCTACGTAGCACCTACCATGTGGTCAGCTGAAACCCTCTGCAACCCACTCTGGCAGGGTTAGCAAGGTATGAGGAAGGTTCAGTTACCCATACATAATTTGACTTTGTGCAATTTTGTATCTTCATAACATACCTTATTGCAACACCTTGGTTTGTCTGCCCAAAGAGCCTCTACACTTCTGCTACTGCCATAAAAATGTCTTGGGTATCATAGGTGATTTCACTGATATATCAGTGCACATATATTCATGTACAGTGCCTAACTCCATAAATAATTTCTGAATGAAGGTACATTTCTATTCACATACAAAATAACTGGAAAAAAAATAGAAAATAACAATAGAGAATCAAGCAGAACAGGAGAAAACTTTTCAAAATCTTTTTTTCTGCATGTTGCATCTCACATTCTAAGTGCTCGCATTCATTCAACCTCAGCTTTATACAGTTGGCTGTCAACTATTAAGGCAGAGTAACCATTTGCAGGCTTTTACACATAAGCATTACAACTAAATTTTATTTTATTCTGCAAAGCATATGGATATATTTCATCTTTTCATCTGTATTTTCCTATAAGAAAAAATTCTTAATGGAAGGTAAACGTGTTTGTGCATTCAATTTATATATTTGTAATTATTTGGCTCATAGTGGAAGTATTAGTATGCACATGGCGTAAACAGAGGTAAATGAACAGGGGAAGGAAGCAAGACCAGTTTAGCAATAGATTTCACAAGTGAAATAAATAAGAAGTGTAGGGCTACTGCTGAAACCTTTCAGAGCTTTAAAGGAGGAAGAAGGTAGAGAGTGAGAGGAAAAGGATGTTGGATCTAAAAAGATAGCAAAATTATAGATTTAAAATAGTGTCTAACCATCAGAATTTATTTTCCCCCCCTTAAATCCTTTTCAGAGTCCGGGTATGCTTGATATAAAGAAGATTGAAGTTTGTGTATGCCAGTCTGTAAGACCAGATGCTGTGAGACTAACTTAATCCCTTCTGTCCACTTAGATAATATTATGGATTCATACGTAAGTGATGGAGTGCAAAAAGTAGCCAACAGAAAGCAGCAACTAAAAGGAACTGCAAATGGATGGAGTAAAAAAGCACAACTAATTTTAGAAACAGAAAAAGAGGATTACTAGTGCCAAGAAACATTTAAGTAGTTGCTTCAGGAGGATCCAAAGAAGCTTTTGTTCTACTTCAGCCAACAGTTTCTGATCTAAGGGAGTTTTAACAAGGCAACAAGAAGAGAAAATACCAAGACAAAGAACCCTCAGTAAATAGAAAGAAGTGCTGAAAACACAGATGATCAGAGAAGCAAGAATAATGTGCATCTTGGTTATGACACCACAACCTGGGTAGGGAAACATTTTGATTCTCTTCTAATTGACACATATCACTTTGCTTATTGCTTACAAATGTCTTTTAAATATTGTATAAATCAATAATTTCATGAATGAAAATGTCTATTGAAAGAAAGTAATGCATATAACTTGCATGACTGTGTATTTATATGAAGCTGAGAGCTTACTACATTTTCATGTAGTTCAGTAGATTTCATTTGTTCTGTGTAAATCAATTTAAAAATTTTCAAAGGCCATAAAGTCCTTTGCCTGTTTGCAAGGCTTTAAATGGAAAATTAGGAAAATATGACAATTAATTAAATTTAAAAGGTGTTTACAAAAAAAAAATGTAATACCCTAGGTTTTCTGTTGTAGGTTTTGTGGCAGTGGGTTTGCTTGTTTGTTTGTTTTCCATAGGCAGCTCTATTTTGACTTTGGATTGCAGAAGTGTATAAGACTATCATTAGTATAAATGCCAGGAGTTTGGTAATGGGGAGGTGGAGGTGTTCCACATGTGATCTCTGCCCTCAGGAGGCATGGAACTGTCTCATGCTGGTCACAGCTGACCATATCTGATTCCAAAATGGGCCCACCACAGGACACAACTGAGTCCATCAGTAGAATCTGTGGTGTCTGTATGAAAATGTATTTAACATAAAGCAATAAACACTGAGGGGAAAGGAACAAGGTCAGAGCATGAGTGCTCCATTCCAGAGTTAGCAATATCCTCAAAGGTACTGGAGTCCATGGATAACCCATAGTAGAGCATGTTCTTCCCTAAGACACTGTGGCCCAATGCACATCAAAGCAGAACACATGAGAAATAGGGAAGAAATGACAAAAGAAAAGAGTGAGAAATGAGGAGTAGTAGAAATTAACTCTTACACCTTGATCTGAACCTCTTGCATTGCCCATCAC
>WEIV01022208.1:2023-61278 GCA_013390005.1 Calyptomena viridis
CATTTTGCTGACTAGATGTTAGCAGCTCTCTTGTGTGCACTGGTATGTTTTCTGGAAGAATATTTGTATTCTTGTGGTAGGGTAAATACAAGTTGCTGTGATGACTTCTGATAGCACCTCCTTGTTCTGGCATTCTGAAAGGAGGGTGGGGGAAACTGAAATTGCAAAAGGGGTTTTCAGTAGTGTGTCCTCACTGTAAAATGGGAGAGGTGTTGGTCCAAATGAAACTCTCTAGGTTTTAGGCATTCCTATTTAGTCATCCAGATAGCAAAGACTGGTTGTATACCAGGAATGATACAGCTGCACCTGAATAGCACAGGGAGACCTGGGACCAGATGCCCTCTGCACTCTGCATCCTGCCTTACCATCACAACCACATCACTCTTTCAGAGGCATAAATCTTTCCTAGTGGAGCAGCAGACAAATATACCTTTGATGTGAGACACTCTGTTCAGACTTTTACAACTCTTGACACTTTGACTTCACTTTTTTCTTTACCTCTTCAATGGCTGAGGTTTTGTGAATGGTTTTCTCTGCAGTTTCAAAATTATATGGTTATATTTGTTTTCCTTTCAAGGGTTGTCAGTGTCCAGACTATAGTGTTTTAGAATAATTATTATATTGTAAAAGTTATCAGAATACATTTAATTTGAAGCATGTGATCTTGTAGATACAAAACACAACTCTGAATGGGGCAAAGTAAGTCTTGGATCTTGGAATAGCTTCTTCTTTCATCACATTAATGGAAGCCTCTGGTGGTGTACAGTGTTAGCAATCAGCCCTTAGGGAAGAAAGAAAAAATCACTAATGCTGACAGCAATTTGTGTTCCATCAGATGGTGTTTCAGTGACAAAGGATAATGCGTTCTGACCAGTGATGGCTTTGATTCATACCTAACACTGAGAGGTAGGATGTGAGTCAGATAACTAAAGGCTGTCATTATATAACTGAAGAGATGCATGTCAACCAAATCCCAATAGAGCACGTTGCCTAAAATTTCNGCATGGCCTTATGGATTTTAGTTGCTTTTTCTTGCTTGAGTGTGTATTTATAGTGTATATTCTTGAGAATTTGTGTTTTGGAGTTCATATGCCCCTTCAGACAATAAAGCAACATTTTCTAATCATGTCTCTTTTGCTAAAAGCATCTGTGGTTAATACAATCTTTTCTTTTTAATAATCTTCCAAAACTTCTATATTCTTCAGGGGAGGGAAGTGTGGGATTTTTTGACTTTTTGGCTCTAATCCTCTTTTATGTAGATCATATGTTCTTTTTCAAATAAATATGTTATTATCTTCCATAAATATGAGGGCAATGTTGGTCCTAATAGTCAAATAAAAATTTTATCAGCTAATTTAAGATGTAGTGCTGGAGTTTTGGTGATATTGTTTCCCTCCAGAGTTCCCTTTGTCTTGTCGAATAGAAATTAGCAAGTGAAGGGAAAATGGGGGATAGTGGAATAAATGAAGCAAGAGTGTTTTTGGAAAACAAAAACTGTGTGTCACTTGACTAAAACAGGAAGTGACAGTCAACCGTATGTTATTTAAATGTACATGGAAGAGAACAAACTTTTAAATGCTGTGTTCACATAACCCCGAGTTAATGAATGACCCAGTGTCAAAGACTGTTTTTTGTTTCAGAAGCTGGTATTTCAGACACAGGCTAATTCATGGAGGCACCCATTCATCCAAATGAAACTTGTAGATCAAAATGAATGGGTTTTAGTCCTTAACAGGAGAGAAAGACAAAAACATATGTGGAAATAGCAGGTTCCCTCTCTTTCCCTACCCCCATAAGAAAAAGCTTTATGCTTTCAGTTGCCTTTATTAATTTCGTATTGAACTAAGTATACTGTCAAACTTCTTGTCCAGACTGTTCAAAACCATATTTTTCCAAGTTGACAGCAATTACAAAAGCCTTTACTTGAGATCAAATCATCTTTTCATAGCTGCTCAAGTGTCTCAGAGAATATGAAACAAAACCGAATAGGTTGCCTTTTGTAACTATTAATGAGCCTTCTTTCTAGGTATATAAACTGCCAAAAATGGTAAAGCATTATAAAAAATCTCTTGCCTATTTAATATTTCTTAACATTGCCAGATCCCATCAGCTTTGGCAATCATTCATGTTATGTCAGTTTTAATACTGTTGAACATGGTACAGATTTCCCTTGGCTTTAACCGACATTTACTATTTATGTGAAGTGAGTTTTCTTTAATATAAATGAAAGCTACTTTTTTCTTACATACTTTGTGAGTTATTTTTTATTTTTTCAGATACATGCTATATTGTAATATGGATTCGTTGATTCGTTTCATTTCTTGACTTACTAATTACTTTTTAACAACTTGTAAAAATAAGTCAAAACAAGACAACAACATTGGCACTTGGGTTTTTTGCCTTCTGTTTTTGTATATTCTGATAATATTTTCAAAATTTAGCACAGCTATTGAGGCCAGTGGTATTCCTAACAATTGTAACTTAGCAATTATGTAAAAATAACTCCTAGAAGCTAGTTTTTTAAGAAAAGCACAGCAGGAGACTCACAAAAAGTTATGAACACTTTCAGCATTGAGTTGTCTCAAACAAACTACTTAATGCTGAATTAAGGATTACATCTAATAGCAAAATGAGTAAGCAAATGTTTTAACAGACTACTTCTGCCAGGCTAGCTTTTTCCCCAGGCTTCTCTTAGGCTGAATATGGATCAGCTCTGCTGCAGAAACTACATATCTATGTCTGTGTGTTGCTAATTTGCTCTGCTGTCTCACTTACTGTCTTCCTGGTTTGGAAGGCTGGTGGGCCATGCCTCTTTTAAAATGCCATAACTAAAGGCTTCTGTGTTTTGCATACTTTGCCTAGAACTTTTTGTATTTTACATTTCTTTCCAACTCTTTTAAAGATACTGTTTCCCAGTAAAATCTGTACCCTGTGCTGCGGTTGGTATTTTTGCAGCAGTGACTGCTTTGAATTGGCTTCATTTTCATTAGACAATGGGCAACAAATCACTATTCTGAGGAGTCTCACTAACAACTAATATTTTATAAATACATGGCCATTATGTATTACAGTATGCTACTTTAAAAACAGCTCTTTTCCTATCATTCTTATGGTACGAAAAGGAGAATAAAAGGTAATTATGTGATGCTTCACAAATCTGTATTTAAAGTGATTAAAAATTGGGATGATGTTTCCCATTGTGAATCTTCTTAGTGATGACAATCGATAATAACAATACACAAAGAAATGGAATTAAGTGTTCCACATTCTTTTGCACATCCTGTTTTTTTCAATTG
Source organism: Calyptomena viridis (assembly GCA_013390005.1). Lineage (NCBI taxonomy): Eukaryota > Metazoa > Chordata > Aves > Passeriformes > Eurylaimidae > Calyptomena > Calyptomena viridis. Next base: position 5,320 of record WEIV01022208.1, read on the forward strand.
TCTAAATAATAGCTTAGTTTTTCTTTTTTTTTTTTTTGTATTTATTTCGTTTTCGTGTTCCAGTTAATTACTTTTATAGTCATCAAAGCAGCTTGTGAATCTTGATTTGCAAGTGCTAAACTGCAGAGTTTAGTTCTCACAGTTCCGATTCTTGTGTGATTATGGTCTATTAATGTTACCAAATACATAAAAGTGCTTGTGAAACTGAGGCTTACTTTCGAACAGAACGGAAGCTGTGGGAAATATTGGAAAAACTGAGCATGAACTATTAAGTTATTCTACCAGCAAAAGCTATAATCCTATTGCTACTGTGTATCGCTTCCATTCTTCAGGACTCTGCACATAAGCTAAGTATTTAAAAGCCAGATGTTAGGAAAGGGCTTCTGCCAGCTCCCTCCGTCTCATCACTGCCTGAGGGTGGGATTTGTTTGACCTAACTCCAACTGTCACAAAATTAGGTGTTTAAAAGATACCAGTCACCTATTGTGGCACAAAGGAGACAGATTCACATGCACAGAGATTTGTCAGTAGACTCCATAGCTGGTGGCATACGTAGACAGTCAGAGTAGCTTTTGAGGAAAGATAAAAACAGGAGAGAGAGAAAAGGGAAAATAAAAACCATCCCTGGTGGCCATCAGGGGAGGGAAGTGACAGGGTCCACAGCTGAGCACCCTCAGGTCCTGCTCCCATCAGCAGCAGGTGTTTTACCAACACACATGCACACAAACTTCAGTACCTATATGGATGTCTTCAAGATGTGCTCATACTGTCAGTTGTTTATGGGCATAATGCTCTTAATGCTGATGGAAGCACAGTTAAGCTGTCTGCGTGCATGCTGTTTGGTCCACTGGGTAACCAAAGTGTAGGGAAAGGATGGAAGAAGGGTGACTCTCACACTGGGGGTGGTCATTTCCCACAAGAATGAGTCATAACAACAATTTTGAGGCTTTCAGATGCAAGAATGTGAGAATAAAAATAGGAAAATACTGTCATAAGGCTTTGAGAAAACACTTGTGTTGTAACTTCAATGACAGACTTGAGGTGTAAGTAAATGGCAGACTATAGAGTTGCAAGTAGACAGCCCTTTGTGATAGAGAACACAAACACACTGTACAACACTATATTGGAAAAGGGTGGACCATCCCAGGGAGATATCTGTCTCCACTGGCTGCAGAGGGATTGCCATTGAGTTTTGTTGCTTAACATTTTGTTAATACAAGTTGAATTTTACTCCATAGACACACCTCTGACAGCATGATCATTTTAGTATGAAGTTATTTATCTGCCTTCATGAATCCTCATAGGCCATGCTCGTGGTAATACTGGTTTTTTATTGGTTATACTTACTTCTATCTTTAGCTTAGTAGCTTTTAGTAGAATACTTTTATTTATATCAAAATGACATATTCTGTTAGGAACTGACATTCTTCTAAAATGATCTGATAAAATGGTCTTGTTCACACTCAGCAGTTGCAGCACTTCAGCTGTGCTAGGAAACCAAAAAAGGCCAGTATGCAATAACTGAAAATTATGCCTAAATATTTCAGCAGCTCATGTTGTTATGTCATCAGTTATATCTTGCTTATCCAGGCTTATTCCCATAGGGTTTAATGAACTGCTTGGAGTAGTAGTACTTCAGACCCATTAGCAGCTGGAGATGTAAAACCATTTCAGTAGAAGGAATCCTTTCCATCACAGAAATAGTTACATAGGCACAATACGTCATGTAGAGCAGAGCTAAGAAACCATTGTAGGATGATTTAGTGACTACAGCACTGGATTTTTTATTCTCTTTTCTGCCTTCTACCACCTGCTGTATCTAGTTTTAAAGTTGGATTCTTCCTTTGACAGAGCATCATTCATGCAGATCACTGTCCTGTTAAGGTTATTCTGAGATATTTCCTTTGTGTGACTCCCTCTCTGAAGATCAGGCCCTTCACCCAAGTCTACAAGGTTGAAGAACTGCCTGCTATGATCTTTAGTTCAGGAGTGAAAGGACTAGCAGGAATAAAACTAGTCCACAGGGTCTTTAACATATAGTACCTCGAGTACAGTGAACTAGCTTACCTGATCCCAGCTCTTGTACTGCTCATCTTTGCTTCAATCAAAGTCACTACTCATCTTTTGGTGGGTGCATTAATCTGTAATTTATACTACCGATCACAAAATTACAAGCACACAGATGCCAACACATAATTGCACCTCGGAATTAAGCTCTGATGGTCAGATTGACATAATCAGTAACCCAAATATCAGTCGTGGGATTCAGTGGCAGCTTCTCTCCCCAGGAAGTATGGATACTATTTCTGTCAACAGTGAGATGTGTTTAATGACCAGCAGTGAGCTTGGCTAGTTTGTCTGAAACGTGTAGATTGTACCTTCATCAGTTATGTAGTAGCAGTTTTTAAAAACATTTTTGTTTAATAGTTATCAGTTTTGCAGGTATAAGCATTTAACAGAATAATGTTTTTTGACAGCTTAACTGAGTTTGAAAGCATCAAGCACTGGCACTTAGATAATGACACTGGCAGGAATGCTTTTACTGCATTAGATGCCAATTAAATTACTGATTTCATAATTATAAATCAGCATGTTATAGTGGATAATTAATGTTGTCACACTCAAGCTGAAATACTTTATATAAGCATAAGCCTTTCCTCTGTTGATTTGCTCATTCAGGAACAAGAAAATATTACATATAATATTTTAATATTTGAATACATATCTTTTAGGATTCCTACTCCTGCCTGCAGCCATAGTAGCGTGCTGTGCTATATAATGGCTCATTTTAATGAGTGTGGACAGTGTTCAGAAGGGACATTATGATCTCCAGGAAGATAATTGTTCATATGAAATTAAGTTTAGTTTAGGGGGCAAAACAAGAAAAACAAAGCACTTAAAAATAATTGCCAGATATAGCACTTTACCAATAAGAAAACCTATTAAAAGAAAAGTTGTTTGGAAACTCAGAGTAGCAAGGACTGGTGCAGAAAGTTTGTTAGTGTGCAGTTGCTCTAAATTACAAAAGAGATGGTGGAAAGGTAGTCCTAGAATAAGATCTTCAGTTCTATAATAATGAAACATAATATCCCCAATCTTCTAGGCTATTTGAACTTACTTGTGATCAAGCTGATGATTTTTGTATTGATAAGTCATAGTAATTGTAAAGGAAGATAAAGCAGGTACCCCCAAAACTCGAGGCAGTGGAAGGACTTAGAAAAAATTTATTTTCCAGAGGTGGCTAACACTGGCTAACAAGGTGTGTACACACTGGGCATGAAAGAATGCAAAAATCTTTTCCTCTCCAAGCCTTCTTAACATCATGCCTCACCTCCTCACGGGGGCTCCAAGGTCATCTGTGAAACAGTTATCTTTTTTCAGGGAGTAATTGTTCTAAAGGTTAGAGAGGGAAAGAAGTCTGAGCCTAAGCTTCCCAGCTACAAAAGGTCTCTTGAAAAAAAAGAGAAGAAATCCTTAAATCGGCCTATCTCCTTGCCATCTCTTGTGCAAGGTCCACTCATCCCCTACGTAATAAATGTAATGAACCTGACCATAAAACATATGATGAACTATAGATTAAAACACCTTTTTCCATCTTTGAGCAGAAAAAAGGGTCTGATAATTTTTTTTCTCAAAAATAAAAAGCTAGTGATAGTTGACCATGTATCAGCAAAATAATTCTACTTATAACAAGAGATGTGTTATATTGATCTGGGCTGGGAAATGGGAAACCAAATCTCAAGGCCATTCCCATCTTCAGGGAGTTTAAAATCACCAGGAAAGCAGGTCAGACTACTGGAGCACCTTCCAGCTAATTCTCTTGTAATTGGGCCACACTGAAACCAGGAATGCAGAAGTGGTGAGGCTAGAAGTACAAATATGAGAGACCCATTTCTGGTTTAAAATTGAAGACACTCTTGCTGTTAACCAGATAGGGAGTTTCAGCCTCTGCCCTCAGAAGTCTTTGTGTTTCTGTTATATTGAAAATAGACCACAGTTGCTTTCAGCATGGTCATAAAAAAGGATAACCCTTACATAGGCCTAGCAAAGTTGCACATTCTGGTTTATAAGGAGATTGGGCATGCATTGGAGACATATCATTCAGAAGTTGCTTTATGTTTGTCTTCACCATCCAGCTTCTAATGCAATCACCCTGCAGCATGCCTATCAGTGTTTCTTTGCTTTCCCAGCTCTTTAATTTCTTCAGTTGTCTTTCTTTAGCAAACCACAAAATTCTGGCCATAAAGTAGAACTGCTTTCCTGACTGCTCTGTAGGATCTTGTACCCTCCAAACATTAGGTGTGACTGTGGAACCAAGAGACTGCCCAGTGTACATGGCAGTGGAGAGTGGCACCTGCTGACCCTATCATTCATATTTACACTAAAGAAAATCAAAGGAAATAGTTTATGATGTTATAGATAAAAAAAAGGTGTGATTTTTTCAGCTTATGGCATACCAAAAGGAGTATATGAATTTAAAGAGGTAAAAAGTGAAAAGTCTATTTTAATCTAATTTTTCAGGATTAGAGAAAATATTATATTGTTGCAAAATCTCTTTTCTTTATCATGTAGTAGAAAGAGAATTGCGATGCTTTTATGAGTAAACAGGAATGATACAATGACTAATTATTCCCAGTTTTCCATATAAACATACATTCTCTTTTGGACATGAATACGAATTTCAAACATTAAGTTGAAAGAACGGGTTGAGATTTTTATGCCATTAATACTATTGTAGTTCACAACTTCTGAAATTGAAAGCTAAACCTATTTCTGATTGAGACAAAAGCAACACTCTCTTTATAAATATGTATGTACACCCAAAGTTAATCAGTTCACTGTTCTGGAATTAGCTGACTTGTTTGCCTTGGTGTGTCTCCAATTAGCAGGAACCCAGGGATACTGTCAGTTGACAGCTGGAAAGAGATCCCAAGCTCTGCAGCATACGGTTTGGTATGTTGTACAAAACCCTGAGCTCATGATATTAATGCTTTAGTATTACTTATTAGAATTTTCATCAGCAATCTGTCATCTCCTTTCTAATGAGCAAAATGTACTCCTAGAACCCTGCAAGGAGCCTTTCCACAACATCATACTTATTTTGGTGTTTTAAAAAGCAGCTTTTTGTTGATAATCCTAAAAGGAACTGGTAAGAGAAAAAAAACAAACCAAAATATCAAAACAAACAGAATGGGTGAAAAAGAAGAGTGAAGGCATTTTACTGTCCAGGAAGCTGCATAATTCAGAATGATTTCTAAATAGAACACCTTTAGAAGATAGCTAGTTTGTTTGTGGGACTCTGGCTTTAAAAGAAAAATACTGCTGTAAGAACTGAATATTTATTATTATTGAATGGGCTCCAACAGTGGAAAATATTTTTTCCCAATAAGTGGTTCTGAATGTTTGACTTTTTTCCTAACATAAAATACACATGCACAAATACAGTCTACTGGCTTAACAGGTACAGTATAGAAACAGTTTACTTCTTTTAAGATTTAGGCTAAATCATGGTTGTTTTCTGAGTCTCTTTATTCATGAAAGGCTGGACAAATAAAACAAAATAACCTGATCGGATCAGAAATTTAAGCCCCACAATAGTGAGCAACACTGAAGTTATTTACATCTTTATTTGTCTTCAGAAAAGAATGCATTCTAGAGAATATCATATATATTCTTACATATATTTAGAGAGAATGCAATTCTTATATTTTGCATATGATCTATAAGAACAATGCTAATGTTCCATATTCCTCAAAGTGCCTGTCACAACTGGGAAGGAGCAGCCTATTAGAATCTACAGCACAGGATGTGGCTGGAGTCTCACAGGCTGAAGAGCTCTGTGAGAACTACACATAAACAATTCAAGATTAGTATTGATCTGTTTTTGCATTATTTACAGTTACCCTTGAGTCCATGTGCATGGTTTTGATGGAGCTTAGCTACATTAGGATTCAAACTAAATATCACATTATAAGCCCCCACAGGGAGAAAAGCTTTCTGAGTACGCTGTGATGGAAAACACCTATCTGTGGAGTGCTAAAGATGACTAAATAACTTCCTCTGTTGGCTGCTATATAAATTAACACATGATTGTTAAAAGTAATAGATATTTGTTGATAATGTAGGAGCATTATATGTAGTTAAGGGACTAAAATGAAAATTGCCACATTTCCTACTTCTAGAGAAGTTTCATCACTGAATGAAAACATAAGGAGAGTGATAGTAGAAATTAAGAAAACTTCGTTTTTCCCAGAGAAATTTGAAAATAAAAGTTTGACAAGAGTGAATGACTATGGTTGTTTTGCAGACTTAAATAGGCCTCCTACTGGCAGTGTGCTGTTGAAGGACAAATAAATATCCTATTAAAAATCTCCTTGTCAGGGATTACAATCAGTCTCACAGAGCTTGTCCTGTACAGCAACAGAGAAAAGTGCAGACTAGATATTAGTGTTATTTATCAAGACAGAAATCTCACTGTGAGTTAGAGCCTTTTGAAATGTACATATCCCTCGTTTGAGTTTTGGTGATTTGGGCAGATCCACAAGCAGCACGGCTGAGTCAGCACTATTCCTGATAAAGCTACACAAAGACAGCTACATAGTGTTATGAAAAATCTATCTGTCCTGTGCAAGGAGGAAGTGACCAGGTGCAGGGGTAACAGCCAGTGCTCTACAGAGAAAAGGCTGAGTGCGTAGCAGCAGTTTAAGGTGTTAACATTGGTATCACCCAATCTTGATGGGGCAGCTGGAGATGTGGTATTGGCACCGTGTTGTATCACTTTTTTCCAGGTCTGATCCATTTTCCTGGATGTGAGCGGAAAGGATAGTCATCATAACAGCCTGACTCTTTGCCATATGATGTTCTCCATTATCTGGGATACTTTTCTTTCTCAAATTATGTTGGCTTTAGGGAACAATACCTGTTGCAGTTTCCTGAGGAGTCTAATACCTTAAGTTATAGTTACAGGAAAATGGCAATTTCCTTACTGCGTAAGAGCACAGGACTTGCTAGCATGGGATTCATTAATATTTTTTAACTCTTCATCAGGAGCTGTAGTGATAGGACAAGGAGTAATGGATTCAAACTGAAAGAGGGAAAATTTGGGTTAGGTGTAGAGAAGAAATTCTTTAATGTGAGGGTGATGAAGCATTGTAACAATTTGACAAAGACGTTGTGGATGCCCCATCCCTGGCAGTGTTCAGTGGCACGTTAAGTGGGGCATTGAGGAGCCTGGTTGAGTGAGATATGTCCCTGCCCTTGGAAGGGGGCTTGGAACTAAATGATTTTTGAGTTCCCTTCCAACCCAAACCATTCTATGATTCTATGATTTTTTAATAATGGATTGTTACTGAACAAATATTAGTATAAAAGAGTAAAATTGCTACATGTTGCAGTTTAAGAATAGCATTCTCCAGTTTACTACTCCAAATAAACTGCTGCTTGTCCCCCTCTCCCACTTCAGCTGGAGGCACGAAAGGCAGAGATTACAGGTTGAGATAAAAACAACTTACTGGAAACAGAATGGAGATAAGAAAATTAACAATAACATCACTAATATTAATAACACAAGGTGTAAGACAAAGAAGTGATTTACACAGAAAAGCTCACAATAATAAATACTGGATGATGTCCCCCCTATACATTTTCTCAACCGGAAGGAACCCTTTCTCCTGGGAAGAGAAGGTGAGTCCCTTCTCCCCCATCTTCAGCAATGATGTGAGGTGATATAGAATAACATCTGGGCCTTAGCCATGTCTGTAACAACCAAGTTTTTAAGCCATATAAGCTTAACTGGGAATATTACTTTTAATTAAGGCTTCTGAAAGATTTTTCTTAACCATTATTTTGCAAAAAGCCTTTAGTTCACTACTATCTGCAAATTCACATCTGGAGAAAATGGTACCATGCTTTCTCTAGAGATTTCTTTTAATTCAGTAAGAAAGCATTTTGGTGAAAGTTTCAGGGATAATGTATAATCAAGGCAAAAGCATTACACCAAAAGCACCTAGCAAACAAAGACGCAGTCACAAAAATACCCAATCCAAAGCAGTAATATAAGCCCCTTGGCCTTAAGTTACCTATGAGAGAAAGAAAAGAGTAGATGAAAAAAGAGATTAAAAGAGTGAAGAAGAAAAGAGAAAGGGTGAAGAAAGAAGCGAGAAAAATAGTTACCTCCAAGAGTCACATGTCATTAGTTCTTTGGACAGCAGATTGGACTCCCCAAAGATCTTGAGACAGAAGGTTGAACCCAAAAAATGCAGGCTCTGTGCAGCTGCTTATATATGGTTTGGCTACCCATGGCCACTCCCCTCAGGCAGGACATCTAGTCCACCAACCACTCAATGTTCTCCAGGCCAAAGTGAGAGATGCTTCAGCTAATAGGGAACTCCAGAGGGTGTGGTGTGGGTGGGTGGGTGGGTTGTGAAGGAGGCCTTCCTTGATTGACAGACAGCCACATGGTTCTTGAGCCATGTGCTTCTCCATGGACTAGGCCATCTTGGCTGCAAACCATGTGCTCTGTGGGCAAGCTTAGTCACAGCAGCCAGGTTGCCATGGGCTTCATAGATTTGAAGTTTTTAGACTTATAATATTCCAAGCTCCATGGAAATTCTTTGAATAATTCATCTTAATATGTTTTCAGATTGAAAACGTGTAACGCTACCTTCTGTCTTTAAAAGCTATCAGGTTATGAATTCCTTTCTATAAACTTTTGATAAGGTGGTCCAGAACAAGGGAAAGAATAAGTAACTGTCTGTCAACTAATCTCATGAAGTCTNAGTCCACCAACCACTCAATGTTCTCCAGGCCAAAGTGAGAGATGCTTCAGCTAATAGGGAACTCCAGAGGGTGTGGTGTGGGTGGGTGGGTGGGTTGTGAAGGAGGCCTTCCTTGATTGACAGACAGCCACATGGTTCTTGAGCCATGTGCTTCTCCATGGACTAGGCCATCTTGGCTGCAAACCATGTGCTCTGTGGGCAAGCTTAGTCACAGCAGCCAGGTTGCCATGGGCTTCATAGATTTGAAGTTTTTAGACTTATAATATTCCAAGCTCCATGGAAATTCTTTGAATAATTCATCTTAATATGTTTTCAGATTGAAAACGTGTAACGCTACCTTCTGTCTTTAAAAGCTATCAGGTTATGAATTCCTTTCTATAAACTTTTGATAAGGTGGTCCAGAACAAGGGAAAGAATAAGTAACTGTCTGTCAACTAATCTCATGAAGTCTGTATTTTCTGTTTAAATGCTTGCTTTGTAGAGCTAAAAGAGATCTTGCAAAAACTCGCAGCAGATCCATGAATAAGAAATACATTTTGTCTTATATAGTATTTACTTCTGCAAAGCTTCTACACTTTTCATGAGAAAATAGACCCCAGTTTATTAGAAGAAGAAAAATCCAATACTTTCATCATTTGGTTCTCTCCCTAATGCAAGTGTCATATTAGAGAAAACAAACTTTCAAAGCTGAGTGTTTCTAGCAGCTGGTCTTGGAACTGAGGTTTACCTTGGGACAATGGGGAAGAAATCCTTTGGGTCCTGCACGCAGCTATAGATGCACCTGCTGAATCAGTCATGCTCCCCTGGTCCAATGACTAAGTCTGTTCTACCATGCAGTTCTGTTTCATGTCACCCAGTCTCTTTGGAGCCTCATCTCCTCTTTAAAATATGTATAAATCAGTTTCATGTTTGGTGCATCTTGAGTGGTGGGCAAAGCAGCAGATTGCATACACAGCACACAATTTATCTGATTTATCTATACAAGTCGTGTTTTACTTCTCACTGGTAACGTTGATATGTTGTATTTTTGGAGCCTAGGTATTCCACACACAAGTGTCCATTTTCCTCCTGATGAGAAAAGATGAAATAACTAAAATACTGTTTCCATAGCATTCATCTGCCTTCTGGAGATATGAAAGCATGTTCAAAGAATATGACAAAAAGGTAGATAAAACGCAGGTGATACTGTGGAACTATCACTGGAAAACAAAACAAAAAAAACAAAAAAAAAAAAAAGAGAAACAATTCAGTGGATGATAATCTTTCAATCAAATCAGTCCAGCAAGTGTGTTAAAAGAAATGATGGGGTCTTGATATTATCTCAAATATCCCCAGCTACTCTAAAGGAAAAGAGAACAGTTATAGTTCTTTTGCGGTCTTGTACAATAGGACACTAAAATGTAAAAATTAGTTTTCTGTGTTGTGTAATATAATTCTGATGGGGTTAAAGAACAGTTAAAAGAAGTTAAATGATTTGGTGTTTAATTGTTGGGATTTTTAAAACCTATGACTCACTAAAGAATGTCTTACAAAGTCTTGTATTACTTGTTTCAGCAGTTTTTTATAATGGCTCATAGCTGTGACAATTCAGCCTATTGATATCAAAACCACTTTGTGCAAATGCTCTGTGTTCCTTTGTTCCACTGACAAGATGCAGAACCCTTCTTATATCACTTGGGATGTTTCACTCTTTGAAATTTCTGACTTCAGTCAACTCTTTAATCAATATATTTTTTTAAATGACAGTGTTTTAGGATTGTTTTCTGCTGTTCCAGGTACCACTAGCCCAAGGAATGACAGTGGTTTTGTTGGTTTAAGTTTAAAACAGTGGTTTTACTAGCTGTTGCAGAAAACTGCAATTACATTTCTTTTGTGTTTACATTCTGGATATGTTACAAAATTACTATAATTATGTAGAATAGAAAGTGATGATTACATGGTTGGCTTTATACATTTCAAACTATAAAGTTATTATAATAACATTATATGTCTGAGTTACTCTCATAGAAAAGTGAAGGGTAGAAGTTTCCTTCTGGCCTTAAATCAGGCTGTTTGTGATATATTTCAGGTCAACCTCTGTAGGCTGTAACCACTGCAGTAAACCCTCCAGAATCTACTTGATGAGCACAGTGGATGGTTTATGCACCTAATAGGAATAAAAGAAAAATAGTCATCATTGTATAAAAGGTGTTCAATTTGCAAACAACTAGGACCTTTGAAACGGTGAAATTAGGCTGAATTTGTCTATCTGGCCTGGCAACCAACATCTCATTCAAATTTCACCTCCAGCTAGATTTTTATCACTAACAAATTCAAACAAGAACCTTCTTTGTATTATTGGTCAAGAAAGAAAAACATGTGAGCAAATTGGGTATGTGTATATGTTTTTAACTGTTGCCTGGACAGGCAAATTATTTTTTCTTGCATAAATTAGTATTATAGGTTACTTTCTTGGATAATAAGAATTTTGTGACTGTGACACTGGTGAAAGAATTTTTTTAATGAAAGAAACTGACTATGGCGTGACTTCCAGTTCTATCAAGGTGCAAGAATAAAATTTTTTCTTTAAATAGTCATAGCCTTGACTCTTACCTATGGTAGATTCTCAGCTTCTAAACCAAACAAAGCGAATACTTCTGACAAGTGGCAGGAAAGTACACCAGGTGCCTGGGGCTTTTCTCTCTTCAGTGGGGAGAATGTGTCCTACTTAAAATTGCTACAACCTAACAAGCCTCACTGTGCGTAATTTTTGAGTTCTAGATGGGGACTAGTACCAAAGAAGTCATCCGACAATGCTTGTTTTTTCAGGGAGGTGGAGCCCAAAAAGAAATTCATATCTTTAAAAAGTTGTGGAGTTTTGTGGGTTTTTTTGTGGGGTTTTTTGGTTGTTTTGTTTCTGGGTTGTGAGTGGGGGTTTTTTGCTGTGTGGTTTTGTTTTTTTTAATAGAGCTCTTGTTTGAAACCTTTCTTCCGCTCTCTTATCAGCTTAGCTTTCCCTGTAAGCATAGAGTCCAAAATTTAACTGGGAGAAATACAGAAAAGCTTCTCTTCTAATGTCAAGATAATCTTTTAAATATAAAACCCAGAGGATAACAGTATGAATGCTACCTCTAAAACTGGGTCATTCATCACTCTTCTTAAGAAAAGTTATGCTTCCGTTCTTACCGTTTACCAGAAAAAACATAGTACTTTGATAGGACTAAAAAAATACTGCTAAAACAGCAGGTTATGTTTTAAATTATTTTTATTATTCCAATCCATCTTGTTTCTCTGCAGTTTTCTTCTGGACAATTTTTTGAGGAATAAGCCAAGTAAACTCTTTTCCTACTATTCTTTCTTCCTATATGCTAATATATTCAGTTCTATCTGGAGTTTCCCAGTTACAGCCAGGGATTCTCTAGGCAGATGAAAACTTTTCCAGAATACCTTCTGTGTTGCCCTTTCTTCATCTCTATGACAGTGATTATCTTAATCTATACTAAGTTGAGACACAATGGGGAATTTCTTACGCCCTCCTTGCACTTATGGTCTGCTTTGCTCAGGGTGTAGGTGCTGAATGTACTTACATTCTAATTCAGCACTTCCGCTCCCTTGGAGAAAAACTAAATAAAATTTGAAAGTGGAGGAAAAAAAGCATTTCTTTGGTAAATGAATGCAGCATTTTTTTAGGTCAGACCCTCATTAGTGGAAGTCAATGTATCATCATTGACTTCCATGGAGCTATGTCAATCTATATCAGCTCAGAGTCTATATGCAGTGATGATGTTTGCATTTGTTGATGCTTTGAACAAGAACTGTAAAGCTTTCATATGGAGCAGATTTGTTGGACTGGGAGTTCTTAAAACTTTCTGTTTGGAGTATTTGGAATTTTCTGGCTTTCAGATTTTTGGTAGTGCTCTAAGGTGTCATACTTCTTGTTGTGCTGGGATTTCCTAATTAGCAGTGCTGAGCAGGAATTGTTTTGAATGTAGCGTGAATTGCTGCATCTCAGTCCATATTGTACATTTTTAAATTAATCTGTTTCATCAGAAATGTCTCTTTAGAAATTAAATTACCTCAGCTGCCACACCTGTGTTCATGATCCTGAAAGTTTATTAATGCAAGTTGTCATTTGAGAGGTATAATTTATTTGTGTAAACATATTTGCAAATAAGATTATTCTATTGCCTTTCAGCAAAGGCAGTTCGAAAAGTTTAAATTTTTTTTGCCAAAAAATACAGGATAAATTTCTCAGAAATTGTTTTCCCTTCTTTTTGACTATGTCTAATATTAGGCTTATTTGATGGTAAATCACCATTGTCCATATGAGTCACCACAGAACTCAGTGGGCAAGCTGAGCTTCAGAAAAACAGGAGTAGAGGTTATATGCATGCTGTGACAGCAATAAGCCCAAGGGCACAGCCTTCTATTCATGAGAAATGAAGTTTAGGTCCTTTGAACCATCTGTCTCACAGGTTTCTACAGAGGAGTATGAAAAAGGGTGTAACCACTTATTGGATCGGTATCATCTCAGGTACTGATTTAAGAATGATTCTTTCTGTATAATCTTGAAAGTATTCCTTCTAAGTGGAATAAACTTGGTTGGTTAAACCCCTTTCTCAGACATGCCTCAGTCCCTACCTGTACTGAAACTGTATCGGACATGGTTGAAAAAATGTCAATGTATTTAATTCAACTCTCCCTGGTGCCATTTCCATTGCCTTGATCTTGATGCCTGAAGAAAACCAGATGTAGAAGTTGTAGTAGATGTAGAAGTTATGAACATCATTAGTGGTGCTTCAGCCAGAGTGCAAGGAAGCATAAGAACCAGACCCGACATTAGCATTTTGGTGGATCCACACAACTATTTCCATTTTCTGGCATTCAACTGCTTCTGGCATACATTTCAGTCTCTGCTGCTGTATGGAGAGAGGGCCTTAGGATCTGTAGAATGGTCATTGGTGATTTTTTTTGGTCATACGCCATGCCAGATCAACCCAATCTGCCAGTAAACCATAGTCGTAATGCAAAATTAACTTAAGGGGAAGACAACAAGAGAGCTTCCTCTTCAAAGCATCTGCTTTGAAAAGATGGTGTTTTGCTGATGAGTATTTTGTTTTGGGGAGTTTTTTTAGTGTTGCCAGTGCTCTTGTGTTGCTTGTAAGCACAATGATATTTTGTGGGGTTTTTGTAAAGTCCAGAATCAAGTGAGGACAGAAGAGTCTCCATTTTCATTAAAGAATGAATTAAAATAGACCTCAAGTTGTAGGAAATGTAAAACCTAGAAAGCATGCCCTGGTTGCACAGGAAAGGCTTGGTTACCATAAAGGAAGAGAAAATAAAGCCTCTTTAATCGGAGAATGGGAGAAATCCTCTTTTTGTATTTTAATTCAAAATGAGTTTTTCAGCTGCAGTTGTTTTTTGTGCTACAGCACTGTAAGAACTCCTAAGAAATGTATGCTCTGCATGTCTTTAAAGCTCATGGATTGAGCAGTACACATGTGGAGATAAATCAATGCTCTCCATGTCGAGCTTGTTTCATCAGGATGAGGAGCTAGCAAGGCCTGTACTTAACTTTTTCCACCCCATTTGCAAACTTCCTATACAAAGTATTCATATTAATATTAGTGGAAGTCTTTGCTGAGAAAGAGCTGGGAGGATTGTCTTGGCATCTTGACTGCATCATGTAACTTGTAGTTTCATGGATTAATTAGGAGATATTATGGCTATAAACTAGTGCCGAAAGAGCAGATCTATTGGCCAAGTTTTTTGGCTAAACAAACTTTCTATACATCCACAGAAACAGCCTGCTGAAACATTATCACAAGTGGCCTTATTTTAATATGTTTACAGTTTCTACTCATTTCATGGTCTTTTGTTATTCTTACCCCTCTGGTGCCTGAGCACCCTAAGTATATACACTTAATTTCCAAAACTGATGTGCATGAGAAATAATGTGGTTATCCACTAATGCTAATAGGCTTCTAAAAACCCAAAAGTTTTTCAGATAGTACTGATTTTGATATGTTAAACAGAAATAGAGAGGAACATATTCACCAAGTGAAAGGAAAGTCTTTTAAAGCATTCATCTTTCTTACTCAGTGAATCAGTTTCTGTCACTTGCTTGCCTATCCTTAACAATCTTCATTTATCACATGCCTCTTTTTTAGTTGTTCTCGCCAGTCTTCCGATCAGTTTTAGCTGATGAAACACCACAAGCCAAAGACAGCAATTCTTGGTGGTCTGTTCTAGAGGATCTGCTGTTTTCTACCAGAGCTGGTAAACACATATGCATAGAAATAACATGAAATGTGGGAACAGCTTAAACTGTTTTTGTTTCAGTTGCTTTCTCAATTTTTAATGAAAGCTGCCTCTCTATTTTTTAGGAAAGTTTTTTTTTCAAAACTGTCTATTTCTTAGCAGTATTGGATAAAGAACACCCTGTATATATGTAAAACTGAACATCAAAGATAATGAGGTGGATTGATACTGCTCTCATTCTTCCAGGTAACCACAAAAAGTAACAGTTCACCCTAAAACAGACTGTAATTATTTTTTTGTTTTCTCTCTTTTTTCTTTTTTTTTTTTATTTCCATGGAAAGGATAGTGTATTGAAGCTCTCTGAGCAATACTTTTTTTTTGGTAGTCTTAGGTAAATGTGACCATGGGAAGGAACTGTCTTATCCCAATAGACATGATGCTGATCTCCTTTGTGCCAAAGTAAATCAAGAATAATTTTACCAATGTCAGTACAGCCACATCAGTAAAATTCTAGTGGGAATATGGAATATGGCACATTATCTCTGCAAAGAATAATGAAAGATTGCAGTGGGAATTGTTGTGCCTGTGTATATCTGCAGGAAATCAGTGGAATTTGGTATTTTAGATGGTTGAATAAAAGAAACTTATAGTCTTAATTAATCAGGGCTGAGTTAATTAATCTGACATATGACAGGAGAACACTATGAAACTTCAACCATGTAATCTGAGACTGGGCTGAATACCTCTCCTCTGTAAAGGGAAAACGTTTTTCAAATCTGCTTTTAATATGATAGTGATTGCCACCATTTGAGCAGGATAGGGACATAAGAGCAAACTGGAAATAAAGACTACTGCTCTATCTCAAACGTGGCTGCAGAACAATTCTTTCTGTGTGCCTTTATGAAGGAAACCAAGAACCAGCAAGCTAATTTTTTTAGCACAGGCAACTTTTTTGCATTCTTCGCTCAAGGTGCAGAACCAATTTCTGAAAAAGTGGCCGTTTAGACCATTTAAACAACTGACCAGATAGCAATAGGCTGCTTTTATAGCCTGTACAGGTAGATACACAATGCATCCATACCCACAGTGCTGCCTTATGTGCTGCCTTATGCACCTGGCAGCTGTCCCTCTGTGTGCCTGTGGAAAACTCCTGTTTCCTCAGCAGCCGCAGGTGTCGCATGCGGTTGCTGCTGCAGCCAGGAGAGAGAAGGGGTCTGAAGGCAAGGCACTGAAATCAAAAGATGCTGCCTTTGAGGGAAGGAATTTGAATCAGATCCTAAGAGGTTCAGTGCAGCATTACATTTTTTTCGCTGCCTGCCTGGAAACATACTAAAACTCTTCACATTGAGAAGATGCAAAACTACTGAAATCATAGATAAAATAAATAAGCTGCCCAGTCAGAGAAATTAGAACTGGAAAATAATAATCTAATTTATATGCTCATCAGTTTAGGGAGGGAGGGTGGTCAAGGAGAGACATATAACTGATTTTATTATTGGCCTGTACTTCATTCCCAAATGAGAAAAGAACTTCTTTAATGAGCAAAAGTACTGAAAAGATAAGCCATCCTGATATTTGCATTCAGATTATATTTACTGCTCTCTACAGTTTGTGCATCTTTGTAAGACAGCTCAGGTCTGTGAAGTTACATTTGTGTGGGACTGCATCTGCAAAGCTGATGAGGCTGAGATTCTTTAGGTCTCATGCATACAATCTGGTTTGGGATTCAGAGTACTGCTATGTAGATTTCAAAGATAAGAAACTCTTTCCTCCAAGCAATACACAGCATTTTATGGGGACCAGGTCTGCAAGCAGTGTTTGATCTGTCAGAGAAGCAGAGTCATCTGTGGGTAGGGGGACTCGGGGTGCCTCACATCCAACCTCTTACTGGAAACAGGCCGGTCACACAGCAGGTAGCTCAACCTCATTCTGTTGCGTTTTGAGTAGGTCCAAGGATGGAGATTCCACAACCTCTCTGGGAAACCTGCTCCAGCTGATCACCTCTACAGAGAATTTTCTTTATTTTTATTCTGCCAGAATTTTCTGTGTTGCATGTTGTGACCAATGCTTCTTACCTTCCCACTGTGTGCCTTTGAGAGTCTGGTTCTGTCTTCTCCACACCCTCCTCTTAGGTGACTGTAGACCACAGCAAGGTCTCTCGTTAACCTTCTTTTTTAAGACTGGCCAAAATCCGTTCTCTCATCCTCTCCTTGTATCTCATATGCTACAGTAAAGGGTCGTCTGGTGGTTTTTCTTTCCTCTTTTTACAAATCCAGATAACTAAAATGTTTGGAAGCTGCAGTTAAGAGGGCAGGAGACAGGATCAAATATAGTTACCCCCACACTGCCTAACACTAAAATAGACAAGAGCTTGCCTGTGAACTCATGGATTAGCTCATGGATTAAGAAAAACAAAATACCCATAACATAGGAGTGAAGAATCCCTTATGGTGGTTTTTCAGCTGTTCGCTTACAGATTGTATCAGCCACTACACGGTAAGATTAGTAAGTAGCTGTGAAGTGATGGAGCAGCTGATATTAATATGTACACAGATTTTGAAGGAAAAAAATCTGTGACAGTTATCATAATATATGCTGGTTTTACACTCTTCCTTTTTACCCATTAATAATCAGTGTTATGAATACATGTATTTAAATATATTTGATCATAAATATATATATATTATGAGAAATATCTTCTTAACAAATTTCTTCTATTTAGATATAGATACCTTAACTGCATTCATGAAATCTTTGGATAGCATTGCCAGTTTGTAATGTGCTGATGAGCATGTGTGAGTCCCACTGGCCCTTCTCGTCTTCTCACTGTCACACAAAGCTGCCAAGGGTCACTATGTGTTGTAGCCTTCCCTTCCCAGTGAGCATGGTGTACCCCCACTGCCAGGTCTGTGACATGGATGCTGTCATAGCTTGATCCACTCCTTGTACCCTTTTGCACTGTGTCTCATGTCAGTGTGATAGAAAAGCATCTCTCTGCAGCCAGGCAGGGATGCTGGGCCACTGGCTGTTCCTTTTTCCAACTGTCATAGAAAACATGTTTCCAGCTAAGAAATTTCGTGTTGATCTGGTCTCTGCCAAGGGGTCTCCCCCCAGGAGGAAGTTCATTATTTATTTCCTCATACTAGTGATTTCCTCATAAAGCTGACCCATTTCTGTAGATCTTGTGACAGTTTCAGCTGCTGTAACTGGCTGTACATTTGTGCTAATGTGCTGAATTTACATCACTAAAGCAGCTATTCTTTTCCCCGTAGCAATTTGTATTGAATAACTGTTGCAGAGCTGGTGCACAGGAACCCACACGAAGTGTATATTGTAATACTTCTTGTATGTGTGATGTATATAGGAAATATGGTGGATTACAGGTGATACTTTGAACAGTACTCAGTTATAAGTGAGATTTTGTTTGTTGTATATACCCCTGCTGAAAAGTACTTTGAAAATATTTGTTCATGCTTATTTTATTCTTGTTTTTCTTATGAAATATTTATTGCAACAGAACCTTGTTATTTAAGACTATTGCCTCAAGAGATTTAGTGCACATTTTACACCTTTTTTTTAAACTGTAATTTTAGTTTAATAATTTTTTTGATTTATTATAAATTTCATAGTGTAGACACACTGCATTAGATTTACACCATAGTAACAAGCTATTCACTGTGGAGTGCTCATCTCACTTTCTGCCTGACAGTTAAACAGGAATAAATAGGAGGTTTATGCTTATTTTGAAATGTGGACACACTAGCACAGTGTATTTCCCCACCTCTATTACACTTCAATGCAAATAGTCCAAGCCATGTTTTATCACACTGAAATAGTTCAAAATGAAAAAGGTATCTTTTTTAAGATGCAGGTTGCTAGTATTCAGATTTTTAGTGGCAAATAATTGAGCTCCTTGAAATTTGTTCCATCATGCAGCCAAAATTTTAACTTGGAGCTGAAAACCCGGTGATGAACACAGTGACGTGGTGGCCATTATGACATGTTAAGGTTTCACACATCCCTAAAACATTTTGACTAACAGTTGAATAGGTAATATGTGGCATGTCACAGTTTGTAAGAAGGGAGGGTTGTTTCCCTGGGGGCAATTGCATTTCATATATATCTATATGGCAGGTGGAAGAAGCAATCTATAGAAATTCCTCACACATTTCATCAAGAGTTCCTGGACTAGATGCAGTCAGCTCTGCAGGACTGTGGTGGAGGGCTTCCCAATGCTACTGCCCCAAGCCAGTCTGTCAGAAAGTTTTACCCAAGATACAAATAAGAGAAGTCCTGGCTTTTTAGCAGTTAGGGCAGTCTGACTGTCAGGTTTGGATAGATGTCATAGGCTCAGAAATTTTGGGTTATTCTGACAATGATTTTTAAGGAGCAGAGGGAAGCCAGGGGAAGCCTGGAAATTAAAATCTGTATGAGATTTGCTTTTTTTTTTTTTTTTCCTTTGTCTCCAGTCACATAATTATGGCTTTCTGTATCTGTTTTCATGGCATCCTGGCAAATTCATTACTTTTGTAGGGACCAACTCTGACTAAGACTTGAACCTTCCAAAGTAACTTTGATACTTTGAGAGGTAATGTCTTCTGGGTCATTCTGAAGAAGTTTTCAGTATGATTCAGCTGCCATGGTTTAATCTAACTCATTTGATTTTTAATTGAAAAGGACAACACATGTGCACATGGCCGGACTTTGTGTATTATTTGAGGAAGAGTAACTTTCATGTGTGAATAAAGAGCAGGTCAGTTCTTAAAATGTCCAAGTGCTTAGTTGCTTGCTATTTTCTGAACTGAAAAACAAAACAAAACAAAAAGAAAGACAAAACAAAAAACCTTAAAAATTTCTTTTTAAATTCTGCCTTTACAGGATCAGGAAACTCTTGTCTTTTCATCTATTTTTATAATATTTTTTTCAGGATGTTTTTTTGTTGTTGAACCATACAAGAACCCTACATCTAACAGATTCAGAGAAGGAAATCTATAAACCAGCTCAAGTTCATTATTTAAAAGAAACAAACATAACCTTCATCAAGTCTTACTTTATGGTATGATTTTTAATTGTTGAAGTTCACGATACTGGACATTGGACACACCACACAGCTATGCAGTATGTAGCTGCTCCTGGCAGGAATGGGAACCAGCTCAAACTTTTATGCAGTGCAGGTGACTCCTCTTGAATTGTTTCTAATGATACAATATCCTTTGCTTTGAATTGAATGAGCTTTGAAATGCTTTTAAGACATCAAGCAGCTGAGTAAGGGGTTTGCTTTCTTAATGGAGAGTGAGCATACAGCTACATCAATGTATTATACGATTATTGCTTAGTCCTTGTCTTGTCCTGTCTCTTTATTTACTAAGTGAATGGAGGAAAGGTGGGAGATCCCTCATAGGACATGTGGGAGTATGTAAGGACCACAGCTGTCTGGGTTATGTTCAAATAACTGTGTAGAGAAGGTGTCAAGCTTGGCAAGATTTAGTCCCTACTGTCTATGGAGAATGATGTCTGTGTGACCTATGGCCAGAGTGATGCCCAGAACGTGAGAGGAGTGAACCAGCTCATTTAAAAAGGGAGCCCAGGACAAAATGGCCCCAAGTTGCACCATGAAAGGCTTAGATTAAATATTAGGAACATTTCTTCACTGAAAAGGCAGTCAAGCATTAGAATAGACTATCCAGGGAAGTGGGGACACCATCATCCCTGGAAGTGTTCAAAAAATGTGTGGATATGGCACTTGGGGATATGGTGTAGGGGTGAATATGGCAATGTTAAGTTAACGGTTGGACTCGATGATCTTATAGGTCTTTTCTAACCTTAACAATTCCACTGTTATATGATAAAATAACATTAGGCAAGAGGGAACACTGAGATGACCAGGACCCAGCAGCAATTCAGGGACTGAAACAGTAGCTAAGGCTTTGTATGCAGGAACTGCTTAGATCCCTAAAACTTTTCCTTTTTCTCTTTTGAACCTCTCTGGATATGTCTGAGTGTATCTAGTATATTAAAAATCTAAAAGGGGTTTTTTTGTGCAAAAAGAGTGACACAACTTACTGGTTAATGATCTCGATGCTAATGATAGCATTCTTACAGGAAAAGCAGTCAGTCTGTTGAAAGGATTCCTACTCTAGGAAAGAATTAAAAGTGGTCCTTTTGCCCTC
The DNA here is from genome assembly GCA_013390005.1 of Calyptomena viridis. Taxonomy (NCBI): domain Eukaryota; kingdom Metazoa; phylum Chordata; class Aves; order Passeriformes; family Eurylaimidae; genus Calyptomena; species Calyptomena viridis. The sequence goes on from WEIV01022208.1 coordinate 26,507, forward strand.
TTGAGGGGCATAGAAAACTCCTTGGATCCTGGGCATGAAGTTGGAAAGGACACATTGAACAAAGACTCCAGCCTTAGGTAGGCTAAGTAAACACACATTGAAAATGGACAGTCACTAAACAAAATCTTTAGTGTTCTCATTAGCACAAATAGAGATAGTTAAATTAGAAATCAAATAAGAAATAAAATATGTTACTCCACTTATTTTTTTTTACTTCATATGTATTCCTTTAAACTGTTTACAATAAATAAATTGATGAAGTTTGTGATCATTATATATAATTACATATACTGAAATTTGCATGCATTTCATGTTGAATTGTGGCGTTTGTTGGTAGAGCTGTAATTCCTAAAACTTATTATTTATAATCAATAGTTTTTAATTTATTTATTTATTATTTATTTATTTCTAATCAGTAAGAGAAATTCTATCTAAGTTTGAAAACAATCTATTCTTGGCAGAATATATGTGTTCATTTAAACTGAACAGTATCCATTTTATAAATAAGTCTACATATTATCAACACATTATTGACTAATAATGTGCCTTAAGCCTGATGGGAAACCAGTCCAGTCTGCCAGAATGTCTATAAAATTATAGGACTTTTAACAACATTATTCTTAGGGAGCTTGAGTACTGCCCTGGCATATTTTAAGGTATTTAATTCATTCACTGACAGGAAAGAAGGGAAATATATATATTCAGCTTTCCTCCCAAAGCATTTTCAAATCTCCCTTCTTTTCTCTAAAACCTCAAAGTTGTGATGATTGTCATAGCAAAGCCCTTCAAATACATTTTATTTTCCTTGTGAACAACTTAGCTGAAAATCCTGTATCTCGGAGCAGTACTTATTTGTGATATATCAAGAGCCCTTGAGAGCTCCCTCTTAAGGGATTTATCACATTTGCTTCCCTCACTCTCTATATTGTACATATAAGTGATAGCAAACACTTTTTGGAGCTAATGCTACAATCTATATCTCTAAGTATCAGTGACATCAAAGAAATCAGACCCTTATGATTTTCAAAGTCCCAGTCACACATCTGATAGTCAAGTTCATTGTTTTCTTCATGTGGCTATTAATTTCCCTCCAGGGAGAGCTTGTAGGCTAACAGACATGTTTTGTAGGGTTAGTTGGTTTGTTTGTTTGCTTTCTGGAGCCAACCTATTAGTTGTCAAAGATACTGTTCATGATACTGGCATGATTTCTCAGAGCAGTAGTTGAGATGTTTTATTAGTTATTTCAGCTGAATATTTACTCTATGAAACTGAGCTATCAAAAGAGGGCTTTTGAGACACTATCAGTTCAATCTAATGTGTGAGTTCGAATTATTGTATCATTATAATATGCTGCTTGGTGTCGCTTGCCAATGATATGCCTACATTTTTTAAATTCTCAATCAGAAACTCGCTAAATTATTAATGAGTAAGTGTTTGTGATGGAAAAACAAAATACTCAGCATTGTAAATCACATATCCTACAGACAACAGCAGTCAGATGTAAACTGCTCTTGAGCCAAGTGCTTTATGTAATGTAGATGGAAATTATGTGGTGAAATAAATGTTTCATTGCAAAGAAAGGGTGGTTGCTATTCTCCTAGACTTTTACAAGATTCTTGTGCACTTCTACATTCTTTTATTGGCGCAAAATTTAGTTTCAAGTGTGCAAAAGTATCTGCATTTTTTAGGCTCCAGCCATATTGTAAGGTGTTCAAACTTGTCATTCTTTGTAATATTTTTGTAGAGAACTTTTGATTTGGTTCTGATCCTCTACTCACAAATATTTTTTCGCAACTAACAGAATAATTGCAGAGTTAATGTCTTTTGGCAAGTCACATTGGCATTTATGATTTTGAGGGCTTATCTATATTCCAAATTCCTTGGGGCTTGATTTACTTTGAAAGAAAGTAGATATCTTCATACCTGTAGCTAAAAATTGTAGTATGGGGTTTGCAATTAAATACCATATTCACATTTGTGTCTGTGTTCCTTTTTTTCAATATGGAGGCATAAATAGATTCTTTAAAAACAAAACAAAATCATTTAAACAATTCTCACTAAATATTGCTAATATTTTATCCAGGTGGATCTGGCATTGGTCTCAGTCTAAAAGTTGTTTTTCCAGCGATTTACAAAATGTCTGTAAAATACATTTCTGGCCAATATCGAGGATAAAATGTAGCAGAGTAGCAGTATCACATGCAATATATTGTCTCCTTCAAGTAAAGAACTAACATTCTTTTTCCTGTAGCCCACTTAAAATAAGTGTAATTAGCAATTTTCTGTTATTGGGGCTGGCTTTTGTGCAGTGCTTGGTAATTTTCCGTTCTCTTCCCCTTCCTCCCTAACCTGTGCTCCAGATTCCAGGCACCCAATGTTTACAAGATACTGAGACAGTACTTCCAAAAACATGAGCTGACAGTACTATCTCTGGGCCCCTAGTGTGAAAAATTTCTTTTCATTCTTAAACAGGGAAACTGAGTGTTTGGGGTTTTTGGTTATTAGTTTGGCTTGTTGGATTTTTTCCTGAATATGCAGCAAGTGTCTTCTCTTTTTTGTACAGGCTCAGCAAGTTGTATACCATTTCAGCAGAGATGCCTGATCTTTCCATCTTTGTACCTGGACATGCTTTATTCTCTGACTGGTCTTTTCAGTAACCATTAACGACTTCCTGAGACTGAACATTGGAACAGATGAGTTAAATTCTTCTGGAATATTCTTCATCAAACATAGATGTGCTGGACTTTCTGAATGTGCCTAAGGACACAAAGGTTAGTGTCTTCCTTAAAAGCCTGAAGTTTCAGGACCATTTCATTTAACCTTTAGCACTTCAGACTATATTTCAATTTGTTGCTTAAATAGAAATACAGGTGAATAAAATGTCGATTGACATCGCATATATAGTTGAGATCATATTTTTGACTGCCATGTAATAAATGTACTTAGTGAGCTGGTGCAACTTAAAGCCCTTCAATGACTTGCTGGCCAGCAAGAGAAAGATATACCCATGTTCTGAGCTTGATTGTCATTAACCATTTTTGTGATATTTCTTCTAAATTTGGATTTAGTGCATTTCAATCACTCTCACCTGGTTTGCAACAGGTAAAAAGGGGACAAGAGTATTCTACTTACCTCTGTTCAAAAGATGACTCTTGTTTGGGGATAAGGGGGTAGGTGTTTGTTCAGCTGTGTGCTTAGTTCTAGGTGGCATGTGAGCTTCAGGCGAATGGCAAAAAAATACATAGAATGTTGGAAAAAAGTTGATTTCTTCCTAGTGGCAACTATTCACTTTCTGTAAGCTCTGAGATTCTTAATAAAATTCTTTTTCTATACTTTCATTGCTCTTAAAATATTATAAAATCTGTGGCTGTTATTTGGACACTGCTTTGCCACCTCAGGAAATCAACCTTGATCAGGATAATTCACTGACATAACTTTCCTGTGGTATGGTTGAAAATGTAGAAGAAACAATTCTGAAAACAGATTCATGCTTAGAAAGGTTGTGGAATGTGTGTGGGCATATGTACACATCAAGTCATGTCTCAGACACATAAGTGACAAGGAAAGTAGCAAGATCATAAACATACATCAGGATTTTCAGCACCGATCATAACATTATAAAAAAAATTATGTTTATAATGATGTGGATAATGCTACAAGCAGTAGAGAAGTGAACAATCATGTAACCTTGATTTTATTCTATGATTGCCATCTGCTTTTCATCTTTTGCAGAGTATTCTTCAGGATTAATGCTTTATCTGGGTTTTGGGGAAGATGGAGAAAAGTTCTTTTCAGTTTTACTCTGTCAAAGTTATCTTATTTCATATAGACAATTTTTAAAAATGATGAGTTTTACAATACTCACTGTGATACCTAAATATTTTCCAAGAAAGTAAAATTCAAAGAAGTCATATGTTGTAGCTTTAATGTGTGGACTTTTTTAAAATATTGCATCTTTTTTAAGAGTGTGAGTGTTTGTAGTACGAGGTGAATATCTCAGTTACAGAGTTCAAATGTCAAATGCATTGTAAACTTCATTTCCCTGCACTTCATCATTGTACTTCTTGGGAAATTTGTGTAATGTGTATGTGTGTGGACTGATAAATGTAACATTATGGGTTTTGCCAACTCAGTAGAGTTGTTGACAGAGCTCAGTATAGTTGTTGACAGAGCCTTGCTGTATCAGGACAGATAATGCTAGAAGATTGAATCAGAATGATTTGGGTTGGAAGGGACCTTAAAGATGGCCTAGTTCCAACCCCCCCTGCCATGGACAGGGACACCTTCCACTAGAACAGGTTGCTCAGAGCCATATCCAACCTGGCCTTTTACACTGCCAAGGATGGGTCATCCACAACTTCTCTGGGCAACCTGTGCCACCCTTACAGTAAAGAATTTTTTCCTAACATCTAAACCTGCCCTCCTTCAGTTTAAAGCCATTGTCCCTTCACTAACTGCCCATATCAAAAATTCCTCTCCCCCCTTTTTATAAGTCCCCTTAAGGAACTGGGAGGTTGCTATGAGGTCTCCCAGTAGCCTTCTGTTCTCCAGGCTGAATAACCCAAGCTCTCTCAACCTGGCTTCATAGGGGAGGTACTCCATCCCTCTGATCATCTTCATGGCTCTCCTCTGGACATGATCTAACACATCTGTGTCTTTCTTGTGCTGAGGACTCTAGACCTGGACACAGTACCCCAGATGGGGTCTCATGAATAGAGGAGGAGAATCACCTCCCTGACGTGCTGGACACACGTCTTGATGCAATCCAGGATATGGTTGACCCTCTGGGCTGCAAGTGCACATCATTGCCTTACATCCAGCTTTTCAACCACAAGAATCCTCAAGTCCTTGTCCACAGGGCTGCTCTCAAAAGTCTTTGACAAGTAATGGTTATGTTCATTTAAACAGTAAAAATCAAAAAGAATTAGCTAAATTATCTGATTGGCTGTAAAACAAAAAGAGTTTCACCAGTCCAAATTTTCCATGATTAATTTTATTTCTGGCTGACTTTTATCAAACACATGCATCTAGGTTTATCCACAAGTCCTGCAGAAGCTTAGGCAGCAGGAGTAAGAAATTCTCCTGATGTAAATGAATAAATGATGGTTATATGAATTGAATACCTGGGTTATTAGGTCAAAAGAAACACTGTACATTTAATGAAGTAGAAAAAAAATTGATAGTATGATGGGTTATGAACTGGGAACATTTGCCATAGCCTGAGATTTAAAACTGATCCTGCAGATTTTATGCTAAGTGTATGGCATACAGACAACATCCTGGAGGTTGCAACTTCCTGCCACAGGTTGGGAGGAGAGTTCCCTGACATCAAACAGATGTCATTCTGCCCTTTCATGTCTTACAAGGTTGACTTAATGTGTTGAAGAAAAATATCTTCTGTCAAATATGTTATGTGAGGAGGAAAAACAGAAGTGATCTATCCACCATTTAGAAGTAGGTCAGAGATATGAATCCTAATCTAAAGCAACAATACGGAAACTAAGCATAAGGTCCCTTAAGATCCAGAAGAACAGGTTCTGTTTAAGACATGTCTATGTCCCTGTCATCACCTTTGCCTGACTTGTTGGTTCTCCTGAGAACCACCTTTCACACGAGAGTAACCACATCTTCCTCTGAACCATTACTTCTTAATGGCCGGGTTTTGGTAGTGAGAGGGGCTATGGGGGAGGTTTCTTCAAGAAGCTGCTAGAAGCTTCAGCCTTGTCAGGCAGAGCCAATGCCAGATGGCTCCAGGCTGGACCTGCTGCTGGCCAAGGCCAGGCCAATCAGGGATAATAGTAATGCCTCTGTGATAACATATTTAAGAAGAGAGAGAAAAACAAGTTAAGGGTAGATGAAGATGGGAGCCAGGGAAGAGCAGAGTGAGAACATGTGAACAACAATGCAGACACCAAGGTCAGTGGAGAAGGAGGAGGAGGAGATGCTCCAGGTGCCAGAGCTGAGGTTCCCCTGCAGCCCGTGGTGAAGACCAAGGTGGAGCAGCTGTGCCCCTGCAGCCCATGGAGGACCACAGGGGTGCAGAGATCCACCTGCAACCCATGGAGGAGCCCATGCCAGAGCAGGTGGATGCTGGAAGGAGGCTGTGACCCCGTGGGAAGCCCATGTTGGAGCAGGGTCCTGGCAGGGATCTGCTGACCCATGGGGAGAGGAGCCCACGCTGGAGCAGGTTTTTCCTGGTAGGGCTTGTGGCCTGTGGGAGACCCACGCTGGAGCAGCCTGTGCCTGAAGGACTGCACCCTGTGGAAAAGTGACCCATGTGGCAGCAGTTTTGTGAAGAACTGTTGCCCATGGGATGGACTCACTGGAGCAGTTAGTGAAGGATGGTTTCCCATGGGAAAGACTCATTCTGGAGCAGTTTGTGAAGACTGTCTCCTGTGGGAAGGACCCCACAGGAAGCAGGGGAAGGACTCCTCTCTCTGAGCAGCAGCAGAAAACAACAACTGACTATAATCCCATTCCCGTCTCCCTGCACTGCTGGGGTGAGGAGGTAGAACTTGGAAGGACAGAGGTGGGGGGGAAAGGTGTCTTTAAGATTTATTTTGTTTCTCATTCATAAGCTCTGATCCTCTTAGTGATAAATTCAGTTAATTTATCAATTCCCACTTGGAGTCTGTTTTGCCTGTGATGGTGATCAGTAAGTGATCTCTTATGGTCCTTATCTCAAATCATTAAACTCTTCATTATATTTTCTATCCTCTGCCTGTTTGCAGAGGGGAGTGAGAGAACGGCTTTAGCATCCAGCCAGGGTCAAACCACTACAGCTATATACATCTATCTATAGTAGCAAAACAAGATTTAGGCATGATCCCTGTCTCCTGCTCATCCATCCCATCTATTCACGTGTTGCCTAGCATGGTTTTGCCCCACAGTCCGGCTCTATGCATGGTAGGTTTCAGGGAGCAGCATGGGGAAGAGACAGTTTCCAGCAAGCAGCTAAGAATACGGCTATCTTGTTTTGGGGTGGAGAGACAGAGTCACCCACACTCTGGGCAAGAGAATTAGTCCTGGTCTGTTTAACTTAGAAACGTGCACATGTCCAAGTGCTGCAAAGCTGAGGCCTCCACTGACTCTCGCTCTGGGGCACAAACATACGTGCAAGTTGTTTCATCGTATTCCTTTATTATCATCTTTTCACTGGGCACTACTTAAAGGACAGAGAATTTGAGGAGGATAAACTGAGACACCTCCTCTTCCATTTTGGGCTCTTAGATGGGTTGCCATGCAATGTATTCACAGTATTTGTTGCTTTTACACGGTAGAACACATTTGTTGAAACAACTACAGTGACATCTAATCCTTATCCCCAGACCTTTTTCTTTCCTTTTTTTTGGTGTCATTTCTAACTTTAATGAGATGAGGAATTTACATGAAAGAAGTTATGTTTACCATGCTACTTTTGTGGCAGAAGTTTATTCCCCATGACTTCTTGCTAGTTCATAGTCTTTTGCTCATGTTTGTATAGTCTTTTCTGGAAACTTTGCATATGAGTTTACCTTACTAGTGTGTTGAACACATCTGCTAGCTGATTCTGATGACATATCTGTATTACAGTTTTTTCCTGTACAAAATCAGAAATTTGTAAACATTAATTTTTTTTCTATAATAAATTGATGAAGATATGATGATAAGCTGTAGCAATGTAAGAATTAAAAAATTAAAAGTATAAACCTGTGAATTCTAGACACTTTGTCCCCTCTATAAAAAAATGTGAATATCAAACATCTTTTACAAGAGGTAGTAAAGGATATGTGAGTTTCCCTTGCTCAATAATTTAATTCGTGTAAGATTTAAAAAATATTTGATTTATGAAAATGTGGACATTTTTACTCACTTGGAAAAAAAAGCATTTAAACAGCAGGATGTAATTTCAGACTATTTGCAGTCAAGAGGCCTCTGCTGAGCAAAATACTCATTCAATTTAGGAATGCAGATTATAATAATTTTCCTATCTCACTCACAGCAGGATTCCTGCCATCGTTTTGCAAACCCACAGGTTGCAGCATTGAATGACTAGCTAACTTCAGTTTCAGGTAACACATGCTTTAAACATATTCTCATTAGCTCAACTTAGTTATAATGCAAAGCTGCTTAGTTTCACCAAGCGAAATGGGATACACTTAAATTGCCTCATCTAATATAATACTCCTTAATACATGCAAAGTGGTTTATGATGGCAAAGCTTGTAGAGCATGAAAATCGGCAAGGAAAGTAAGGTTTTCTGACTAAAACTGTCAAAGAGAACTCCTATTTTCTATCTTTTTTTTTTAAGAAGGTTAAGGATGATGAAGTAGAGATTGAAATAAGAAATAATCAGTTTAAATAAATGTAAATTTAGTACATTAACCTTTTAATATATCAGCTCTACCAAACAAGAAAATTATCAAGTAAAGTTGTTCTTTCAGTAATATCTCCTGCACTGTACAATTAAATGTAAAATGCACAGTGGCCAAAATGTATTGCAGTAAGAAACAATAGTCTTCTTTATTCTGTTTGTTTTATGCAGAGAGTTTTATATTTTGCACCATGTTTCCATTTGCTAGTAGTATTAATCCAGTTTTGTGTGGCTGTATTAATTTGCAAGAACTTTTTAATTTCAGGCAGAGTCAAGGAATTATTTACCTTTCTTCCTCCTTTAAATGCTAAGTGAATGTATCCCAATCTTGTATACCTTGCAGATACAAGACCTGGTTTCAATAGGACCTCAAAAGCAACTGGTAACATGATTTGGTTTTTTTCCAATATATCCTGCACCTGCAGTCTGACCATAGGGCTATAAATCCTTTCCCTACATCCCCTTCCAATTCTCCCAGAAAACTCTTCAGAGAGGGACTAAGCTGCTACAGGCTTTGCAGATGACACCCAAGTGTATATCTCATTTTCCACAGATGTAACCAGAGCCATCACAAAGATGTTGCACTGCCTAGAGGAAAGTGGCTCCTGGAGAAGAGCATCTGGCTGTGATTGAATTTGGGTGAGATCCAGACAATACTGATTGAAAGACAGAAATGATCCAGACAGCCAGTTGAGCAAGATTCCTAGGTGCATGCCTTAAGCATTAGTTTGCAATGAGGCTGTTCGCATCCTTGGAAAAAGGCAGCAATAAGCATGTTGCTCAGCTGTGGCTCCACAGAATGAACCAAGTCCGATTAAAAGCATCTGCAACACAGGGTTTTTTTCAGTCCTTGTTAGCTTTTCACTGTGCTTAGAAAATGAGGCAGCAAAACCAAGTCTAGAAAATTCTTGCATGCCTCCAAGAAAAAGGCCTAGCCGCAAAAAAGGCCTGCTTACTTTTTAAGGGGTTGGTATAACTCACTGTATCCAGGGCTGTTTCACTCTTCACAGTAAGAGAATATTGCTCCTGCAGCACAGCGTTTCTGAGGCTCCTATTTGCATTAGGATAGAAAGTACTAATCTTGTTCTCAAAGGTACAACCATTTTGAATCTCTCGATATCCATGACGACTTTTCTATTTTCTACAAATGGACAGCTTCTACAAGAAACAATCTGAAGACTTCTGAGCAAAGAGGGCTCCTGAGAGAGGCAAAATGCTTGTCTTCTATTTATGAAGTGAGCTTTTAGGGTCTGTATACACTGCAAAGATCTTTCAAAAAAGAATGTGACTTCCAGAAGTTCTGTACATCTGCTAAAATTAAGATTTCTCCTCTTAGTAGGAGAAAGCTTAAAGGCAGGTGATTTAAACTCTGGAACATCATGCAAGTATGCTTCGTCTGTGAAGTTGCAGGGTAAAACAGTTCCTATAGGAATGAATAACTGGTGAGTGGAGGTGAAAGCATATGTGAAAGCTGTAAGCAAATAACGCCCATGAAAGCATACATTTGAAGAAGCTGCACACAATACTCTTGGGGAAGCTTGAGTACAATTTCAGGTTTGAACAGGTCTTTTATCCTGATCCAGAACATTAATTAAAACTTATAAGCATCTTTGCAGAGGAGAAAGAACTGTGAAACTGTTGGTATTCATTGTCAAAATCTTGAATCTTTTCCCTGGCAACACTATCTTTGCTTTACTCAATTTCCTCAACAGGAAAGAGAAAAAAGGCATCCTCGGGTCTCACTTGTGAAGATTTTGTTGATGTAAGCAGTCACCTGCAGTTTATTGCCCTGGATTTTCTGAGGTCACAACATGACCCAAGTAAGATGTGCTGCTCCAAACATTTATCTTATTTTTCCTCAAGTTCACATTCAGGAATTAGCAAGAGTAAAATGACAATACAGCTCTTCAGCTTTCTGCTTGCTTCTGGTGATTGCATGGGTTTGATTTTTAATAGATACTTGTCAGAAATTTCTGTCTCAAATGCAAAGATGAATTCAGACAGTACTCAAGTCACCCCGTTTATTTTCCATATACATTTTGCATATATGAACTGGATCACTAACTTTAATTGGTTAATCTTTGGGCCTCATAAGAAAAATACATTCCCAGAGTATTTTCCTCCTGGTAATTTCTTCCTTGTGGTCTCTTACTTGCTCAGCAGCTGTGCTGCTTATCACAGCTTCATTCACTTTATGAAAACTCTTTAAAATATTCTCCATTAAAAGCTGTGTAGAAAACTCAGTGCACACTTGTGAGGCACTTGTAGGAACATGTAGTTATTGGGAGAAATGAAATAAAAAATGCAGAACTACTATTCAATTGGTATACGTACAGCCATACTGTACTTATTGCCATCATGAATAAAGCATTTGTTTTTCTAAATTGTGTGTATATTCCTAGAGGGGTACTTAAAAGACAGAGCTTGTTAGGGAAGGCATGGAAACAATGCAGAATTTCTCCCGTTTCAGTACTCGAATCATAAGGTATAATCATAAATCCTGGCTGCAGTCTGACCAGCTAAAAGGGCACAGGGGACCCCACTGGAAATCTGGGAATTTCTTTTCCTTGACCATTTGTGTAACCCAGCTCCTCTGAGGAATGAACAGCCAACCAATCCACTTCAGGGTCTAGTGGTGTCATCCGTCAGGAAAATGCCCGGTTGCTTTGGGAAATCCCAGCAGATATAAGGCAGTGAAAACCCCAAAACATTTTCCTGATCAGCCTCTGGCTTCTGGAGCCTTTGCAAATCAGAAGCTGCAGCATGAATATTTTGCTCTCGAGGGAATGTAATGAGTACTGACATGCTTTGATCTGCTAGGAGACTGACAGGAAACCCTGCCATGAAAATACTGGGTTCCTTGGGGAATTTATGCTCATTGATTTGGTTGGTAGTTTTTTCTATATTTTTGACTGTCATGTGAAAGCGTAAATCCTCCTTCCTTCCCTAAAAGAGAATTACAAGCCCAATTGCAGGACCTGTATACTAAAGTTTTCTGTGTTCTGATAGAAGGTGGCATTTTTCCTCCTTTGTTAATATTTTGATATCTTAGTGGAGATCAAGTAAGCTACTGTCTTAGTGGGCTTGACAAAGTGATCCCTGCTTTAACTGCTTTTGCATAGTGCTTCAAATACATCTTAATATTTCAAAAACACTCAAACTATGTACACGTTTTTTATGAAAATTTAATCACAAATTTATTACTAATGCAAAAGGAAAAAAAATAATAGTTTTGCTTTCTTTTCCTTGTTGTTTTTGATTTTCTAGCTAACTTTTATATTTTGTGGCACAAATACTATTCTCTGATTTTTTTTTCTCCTTGCAGATTAATGTGCATTGAAATGAGGTAGCAATAGTATTTTCTTTCCAAAAATCATTTTGTTTTACAGCTTTATGTATTGTGTGATTCCACCACATGTTAATGTATGCATATTGCTATATGAATATTTGTTACAGCTTGTTTGAAACTGTCAGGTGCACCCTCATGTAGTCATAAGAGTTACCATAAACAAAACTTGGATGTTTGCTTTTTTAACATCTAGTGGATGTAGCATTCTACAACTGTGTAAATTCCTACAATGGATAGAGTGCTAATATAATTTTGCTGTCCAATATTGTGTAACACTTAAGTTATTCCTAATTTATGTCCTTAAGAACAAAAGGCAGTGTCTTTATATACATTTCTGGATTATTGGCATGGTTCTAGGAGAATGTAAATAGCTGAAGTATAGTACAAGCAGAGTCTGAATACAGAAACCTACTATTTGAGGATTCACAGGCATCTTAACTTGCAAGAAAGTTTATCGCTTCAGATCTTGTGATCACACAACACAGCAGCATTGCTGTGTTGCCTGTGCTATGTATTCAGCTAACTCTTGTTCTCTAGGCAGTTCAGATCTCGCAAGACAGGTACCTCAAAAACTTGTGCTCTGCATTGATTGGACACTGAAAGTTTCTTAGTAATCTTGAGATTCTCACCTGAGACTATGGGCAAGATTTTTCTGGTTTGAATACTTAGGCTTTAACTAGGGAAAAAAAGGAAAGGAGACCCAATTCTAAAATGTACATCTCATTTTCAGAGGTAACTGATACCAAGTCTGATTCCCAGCACCAAGTCAGCAGAGATTTTGAAGCCACAGGAAGTGTAGTCACTAAAATACTTCAATTTTCACTGATTTCTGCTCATGCATTTATATTCTTATGCTATCAGAGACAGAAATTGTGCTTAATGGTAAATGGAAGAAAATCATGGAAAATAAATGGGCCATGTACTGTATTCACTTCTACTTACTGTTCCATATGACAGTGCTTCTTTAATATTTCAGATCCCTGGACAGCTTAAATCTGTGGATGTTTAGAAAAAAAAGGCCTTTCTACTTTTGTCCTGTTTCGCAAAATTCAAAATGTCACATTAATATCACCCCATTTGTGACTCAGATTAAAGGGTTTGGTACTTTTCAATTTCATGTTCTAAAAATGGCATGGATCTGAAGTTTATTTTCTTCATATCTTCCCCTTAAAGAATCCTCAAACAATTGGAAAGATTGCCCCACCTAAATAGCTATTCCGTTCATCAAATATATCAGAGATTTTAAGTCATTTTCAGAAGTTATTAAAGCTTCATCCAATCCTCTTATTCTCAGTAATTCTTGAAACCTGGCAGCTCAGTCAGGTGTGAAAAATAATCTAATTTTTATAAGCACTCTAAATATTCTGGAAGTTGGGTTTTCAGTAAATAGATGACATGAAATATTCTTTTTTTTTTTTTTTAAATCAATATTTATTCCAAGAGAGTGGCACTACATGCAAATGATAGTGAACTAACATAGAGGACTGCAGTAGTTCTGTTCTTATAGAAACGGTGTCGGAGACTTAGAGCCATGCATTTAGATTCTTTGTCCCTGTTTCTGAATATCATGACTCCTTTATTTAGAATATGACTATATCTCAAAGATAAACTAAAAATAAGATAAGGAAACATTCCCCTTTTTTTTTTTTTTTTCTCCTCACAAACTGTAGATCTCACAGGCCCAAACTTGAATTGTACAATCTGTTCCTTGGCCTCATTGGAGGGACTCAGGAGTTTTCCTGCCTAGAAGCATAAGCATGTAGCAGAAGTCTCTAAATTGAGAACTTGCTCATTTTAAGCTGATTCTGTAATAAGAAGCCCAGATCTGAATCACATTCTGGAAATGTTTATCTCTTGGCACTGATTATAGGGAGAGTTTAAGGTGACTTCAGCTCCCAACATAGGCACTTAACTGAGACAGTCATCATGATGGAGAGTGAACCCAGACCCTAATGTTGCCACAATCCTACTCCAGATTCCACATGAAATCTGATTGTAGACAAAGCTGATGGGAGTTGTGTATTTGACCCCAAGCAAACAGAAGCTCTCCTCAGACCTTGATTCAAAACTTGCCAGAATGTTTAACCTTGGAAAATAAGGACATAGGGAAATATTGACACAGCCTTGAAAGCTGTAACTCAAATGTGGCTGCAGTAAAATGTGTCAAGCTTGTAGCTTTGACACAGGAATGGGATGATGCATAACTCGATGAACATAAGAGGTCTTTTCCTTTGAAACTCCAGACAGCAGTGCTCGCTCTCAGCAAAGCTTAACTATATATAAATAGCTCTTTGTCACTGTCATGAATGCTTGTTTACAAACCCCTCAATCCCACTGAGTGCAAATAGAAATTGACAGGTAACATTATAATTGAAGGTGCATGCATATATGCTGCAGTGTTCTTTATTTGTGCAATGTTGTGTTCGGCTGTGCCAAACTCACTGAAGAAATGGGACCATTGCAATCATTTTAACAAGTTTTTTGGCTGCATCCATGATGTGATCTACTTCTGGGTCTCGTGAATGCATTCAGCTTTACTTGTTAACCAGCAGAACATTATTTATTAATGAGTTCTTCATGCTTTATTAAGCCTAATGTCAAAACACCTCTGTGGGACTCTAGGCATGTTCTTTCTTTGTGTTAAAGCCTTCTAAAGAAAATGAAAAATTATGCACCAAAGCTGCAGATAAAACCCAGTAGATATCAGTTCAATTACTCTTGATCCTGGCAGATGATGTTTCTGAATATTTGTGAAAGCACAGCATTTGATTGTGTGCTGGATTAAATTAAAGCATTCTGCAATCTCAGATATATGTAATTAGGATGCCTTAGAAACCTAACAAGGCTACTGTGTGGTCTCCAAATCAGAGTGGATTACTCAGATGGCAAAAACTGACAAGTTCGCCGTAGAAGTAGAATTCTTTCTTTTTTCTATGAACTGGTGCTCCATATCAGAGGAAAGGCTACTTCGTGGGAACATTAAAATTATGTAAAGTAGTAACAGGATGAATTATCTGTTATTTTCTGTCATTTGAGATACCCGTTATGGCTCAGGAAAATCATACTGCAGTTCAACATACTTTTTCACTCTCGATCTGATGGAATATCTTGTGTTCTAGCACTGGCATGAGATTCAAATGCAGCAGTTCTGCATATCTTAACCTGTAGGAACCTCTTAGGATGTATTTAATGATTCTTCTGCATGCATTGGTATTTAACATCAGTTGAGCAATGGAATAAACTTGTGATTTTATGTAGTTGAAAAAATGATAATTTCAAGAAAGTCAGCATCACTTTTTACATGAAAGAGAAGCCTTCAGATAAATGTCTAATTTTCTGTCATCTTGCATTTGAAAAAGAACCTTTTACATTTGTTCTTTTTAAAAAGATTCTGGTTAACTGACCTAACAATGGCCAACCAGAATCACCAGTTATCAAAATAAGCAGAAGTCACACTGAAAACCTTAATCTATAGGAACTTTAAAAAATTAGAGGTCAGTTCCTTTTATGAAACCACAAAAGAAAATATTTAACACCTGAAGTGACAGACAGAAGGGTTTAGCTGTTGAAATCTAAAGTTTTAAACAGTAGAGATGCCATTTTGTTTTTACTGAAAACAGAGGTTCATTATAGGTTTTAGTGAAGATCAGAAACAAGGTGTAGAGCCTTACTTTTGCTCTAAATTCACCCTAGCCTATGTTTATATATCAGATAAACAGATATGTATCAAAAATATGTATGAAAATAGCAAAATCTGACCAAAGACACAGGCCAAAAATTGTGCCAGGCCACTTTCCAACTCCAGCGACAGAAATCTATGAAGAAAAATTCCTGAAGGCTGTTGCGGACAGATAATTTGGACACTGCATAATCACTACTGCTTTATTTCCTATTTTCTGTTTGCAATTACTACCAGTTATGAATATTTAATGTGAGCTTGTTTTGCGCTTTTCCTTTTTCTTTCATCTTGCTACTTTCATCATCTTTCACAACATCTGAGAGATCAAGGCAAGGCAATGGGATGGTCGGGGAATGTACCATATCGTTACCATATCACAGCAAACATAAATAATTGGGAGGACAGATCCTCAGCTGGTGCCTGTGGACAGAACTGACCTGATTTTGGTAGAAGCTGTGTGGTTACAGGCTGTCATGCAGAGACCTCTTAGCATAAAGAGTACTAGGCCTCCATGTTGGAGTGCTTTGTACAATTTTCAGCCAAGTAGACACTGGAGTCTGGTTTCCCTCTTTCCAAGTGGGTGCCTAATCATCAGAGAAAGAGTCCTGCCTGTCTGGTGCATGTTTTCTGTCTAGCACTAGCTATAAAGCTGTGAAATAAGCCAGGGATGGTAGAGGAAAGCTCTGCTCTTTCTCCCCTGGTTATCTTTTGTGATAAATAATTGATCTTGCTACAGATGTTAGCCTCTAAATCCCAATAGGAAGGAAGCACCCCTGCTAGCCCAGGAAAAAGTCTGAAGTTACACAGAGACAGGATCAAAATTTAAGTCACGTCCTTTCCATTGGTGCTTCCTATTGTTTAGCTTGGTTAACTGCAGAGGGTTTCTCTTACAGCGTGTATGTGGGGAAGTTCCCATGTTATTCAGCTACCGCAGTAATTACAGATTTTTCTCTTCCCAGACTTCCTCGTGTACTGTCTATGTTACATGCAGAACACAGTGTGCAGATGATGTAGGGGTATAAATTGTCATATTGCAGTGCTGTGCCCAGCTGTCTGCTCTGGATCTGGCTCAAGAAGTCTTGGTGTAAAGGCCAAAGAAAACAGGTAACTTGGCTTCTTGAGAAGTGTAAGGCAATGCAAGCTGGTCACCAATCCCACAGCAGTCGGGCATGTTGCAGACGTTGTTTAGATGGCTCCTGTTTGCTAATTTTACACTGCTGTTTGTGTATGCTCAGAGATTTACTCTAATAAGAAAGTAGAACTAGATGTTGCATCAAAGTCTTTATGTATTTATTCATTTATTATAGTCTAAAAAAGATGTCGATAAAATTTCATTTGTTTCAGAACCAGCTAAACATAATTTTCACTGAGACTTAACTAGAGTCCAGAAACTCAGCAGTAACTCGTTTTAGACCAAAGAGAAGCTGTTGAGAGCTTGTCAGGTCCCTCTAGACTACAAGGGAGGCAAGCAAGTCTGCCTTGTACAGCTTTCCCAAGAGGGCACAATTAAAAATCCTCCTGTTCAGGAACTACTTTATATGCTTTTGTTTTTAATAAAGCCCTTTGAGACTAACAGTGGTGTAATATTCATACTGCTTTTGGTCTGTGTATGGTCTTTATGCTGCTTATCGACAGTCTACCAACACTTTCTTGTCAACTGCTGTCTAATGAGAAAACTTGTGATTAAATGGAAGGTCACTTCCTTCTTTACATGGATTCTGTACAAGTACAGCATGGAGAAATGCAGTTTCATTTATTTGATTTCCAGAAATGCAATTTCAGATGATTACTGTGATTTTTGTGATACGCATTCCTGTGGACACATCATTTCTTCAAAATACAAGTTGTCTGTTTATAACTTATGCGGGTTCTGCCTGTGGCATTCACCTCTCGCTGAGGATAGCGGAGCCAAGGCCAGCTTCACTGGCCTCACCTATGAGCTGATTTTGTTATACACTGTCATTGATATTGATGCCTGGCACATTGTGACATCTCCCTTTGCTGTGCATGTGGGAGAGCTCCCTGGGAATGGTGAGGCACATTTCCACATGTAGTATTGTTCAGAGGAACCTGCTATGGATGGAACCACCAGCTGAGACAGGGCTTTGGTGAAATTTGAGGTCAGCCCAGCCCTGCGAACTCATGAAGCCGCGGACACAAAAATCCTTACATCTTAAGTCAGTGAAGTTACCAGCACATATTCTGGAAATCAAAAATATGGCAAATATGCTCAAAGAGACTGAGTTCTGTGCAATGTCCTCATGGCAATTTCTCTAAGTCATGTAATTTTTACCCTTTGTTTTACACATGTGCAGCTCATCATTCTATATCATACAGTAAAACATAACCTATTACATATGCAGTAGTGAGAAGGGAGAAACTGCCCAATCATGCAAAATTAATGCTTTAATGCTTGGAAACGCTTGGACTTTTGGTTTGCTTATGTTGGGGGGAGAAGCATATATGGAAAGCTCTGCTCTATCCTCAATTACTGCTGCTCCAGGCTATTTATGCTGTTGTAGCAGTTCTGATAAACCCACAGAAGATAATCCCTTTCTGTTGATGGCACATTTGCTGGTATTTCTGCAGCAGTTCAGTGATGTCTTTATTGTGTAATACTGTATTTTAATAGTCAATTAAAATTCCCATTGAACTGACAAATGGACTTAGGAACTTCTGAAGACCATTTGGCTAAAAGTACACACGAGACTGTTCTGATAACCACTGCCACAACACTATTCAAACTTACTTAAAAGCCTCACCTTATCACAATAAGTACCGAGGCAAGAGAAAACATATATACATTCCTTTATAAAGAGGTCTGTTGTTGAATTGAGTCTCATTGCTCTGTCATGACTGTCTTCTCTTTTCTTCCTCGAGAAACATCACCTTGTCTCTTCTGTCTTTTGTTCATTTTCCCAACTTTATTCTATGGGGTTTTTTTCTTTTTCCTTTTTTTTCTTGGTTGTTGTTGTTTTCCTCTCTCATGTTATCTACTGATAACAAATAGTGCAGCGCCTTTGTGTTGAGAATGAATGGGAAGATGATGAATAATCCAGTAGTCAGATTTCAGGAGCTTCACACAGACTTTATGTGAATTCATTTTTTGTTTATTCCTTTCATAACAAATTTGTTTACAGCCTGTAGGTTAAAGTGAATGAAAGTAACAAGGAATACATAAGATAAACTCTATATGAGTAAGTACACTTCTAACAGGGAACAGGGCTTGCAAAGATATGACTCATTCCCACTCATCCATTGCTCACTTCTGCCATCCCTGCAATGTTTCTTCAGTCCCGTGAGTTTCTTGATGGGTTTCTTAACACTTTGGCTGCTGGAATTGCTTATTGCATGAAGACCTATGATTCCATTCAGTATTTCTCAGTTCTCCGTGTTTCATTAGAGGATATTTTGTTTCCAGATGTCTTCAATAGATATTCTTTTGGCATGTGTAAGATGATTTCCTTGGGATCTTCTCCTATACAAAGAAGTAACAACTTTATGTAGTGTAGAGCACTGCCAGATATGTTGTGGGATGTTAATAATATTTAGCAACTCTTGCAACTGCTCCACAGAGGAAGCAACTTGCAGCTTCCACAGTCAGACACTGCAAGCAAGGCAAATGACAGAATAGGAAAAGCCATAAATAGGAAGCTCACAATTCAAGACACAAACAAATCCATAGGGTTACTGTTTGAGAGAATAATAATTTTAGCCTTTTGGAAAGACAAGGACAACATGAACTGCAAACAACGTTTTGGTCTTCCTCATTCTCTTGCCTCTGGCCTTTTGGTTCTCCAAAAGCGTAGTGTGCAATTAAAGGTGAATTGTCACTTTCAAATGTACTTCTGTGACTCTACAGATGTGTTATTAATGTGGATTTTTCAAGGCACAAAAGGACTGTGATTAAATTACATGCAAAAAATATAATGGGCATCTGCTTTCAGGACATTCCTCATTATATTATTTACTGCAGACTGTGAAGAATCATGTTGAACAGAGGTGAATATTGTAGGACCACACAACATTTTACAGGGAATAAAATCTGGGACATGATGGTCTGGGGAAAGTGAAAGGGGTAGATTGAAAAAATTGCAAAAACAGTAAAGCCTGTGAAGATTGTTGCAGAATGAGGCAAGGACTTCCTGGAGGCAGATGTAGGAGTCAGTAGAAGAAGGACGATCAACAGGAACTAAACCTGGCATTTTTTTAGTTCAGTGTTTCATTGTAGTTAAATGATTCATTCCACCTACTGAAGTGTTTGCTTCTACTTCCTTGGTGGGACCTTCACAAAGTAGTGCACAATCTGGTTTCAATTATATGCATAGAGCAAGAAGAAAATACTGATGCCATGTGGGAACTGGTCCTTGTCTGCAGTGGCCCAAGATGATGCTATGTGCTCCAGTGTACCTCTCAGCACTCCCACACAGAGAGGAGAATGCTACAACACACTTCTTACCTATAAACCCAAGCTTTCTGCTATGAAAAGCAAGGATGGATGGAGAAATGACAGGTATTTGTCCAGAAATGTAGCCAAGGTAAGCACCAAGGTAGTAGGGTAGCTTAATGCAGCATTAATTTACTTCTCTGGTTTATGTGTATTATAGCACAGTATTTAATTCATGATTACATACTCATTTTTTCAGACTTCTGCTTCCTTCACTACACAGTAGGGACTACGCACTGAGAACAAACCAGCAAAACAGAGAAAACATATGCTAATCTCTGTAGGATGCCTGTCTCATATGTGATAAAAATGGAAGTCTGCTAAGGCAGAAAAATGCAGAAATAAAAAAAATAAAGTAGCTGAATCTTCAAAAGTGGGTATAGCATTTTTAGCAGTTATTACCCATCAATTTTCATTACCATCCTTTAGCTGGAGGTAAATAGGGAATACTTGGGGCATATTGACAAAAACAGTGAACAACTCTCAAACACAGCTGAAGATCATGGGTAGCCTCCTCTGAGGATGCCAGCAGAAAGGGGCCAGGTTGCAGGCTTCTCAAACTGACTTTCAAGTTAGCTGTTCCATTTGACGATTCATCTTAAACACTGGTAGTTCACTTCCCTCTCTTGTGGGAGGACACTAGCAATATTCTCATCTCACAGGGGCATTTTTAAGATTTTTTTTTTAGGTTTTGAAAGAACTTTATAGCAGAAAATCTTCGTTTAAGGAAGCTGTCATTCCTATTAGAGATAGAAAGTGAAATTCAGCCCATCTGTTGTATACCGCTGTCCGATTTCAGGTTTTTTTCTCTCATACTTGTAAAATTCTGGAATGTGACAAAAAATATGGCAATTTTTTTTTAAAGTTGCTCTTCAGAGCATGTGGCAAATGATGCTTGGACATCCTTTTCGCACTTTCAATGTGTGAGTGAAAGGATGTATGACGAGACTTGTCTTCCTTTTCTTTTCTTTTTCTTCATTCAAGCATAGAATGCTTCCTTTCCCAATATTAGTAAGTGCCTTTCTGCATGTGCCCTGTTTTCTGTATTGGTTAGCATTATTCTGTCAACTGAAAGTAGTGTTGATTAGGAAACCGATATGGTTGCTAACAAGCTATATCTAATGTGTTGATTTCAGCCCACAAGGCAAGTTTTCTTGATACTAGTCAAGTTGATAACATAATAAAATGTATGGTTGACTTATTTTCTAGAAATTTGCCTTGCATCATCACTAGATGTAAGAATTGTTTACATTCCTATGCTCTGGTCATCATACAGTGAACCAAGCAAGACCCATCAGCTTGATTGTCTTCTTGGGTGCTGCTTAATAGTGACACTGCATTTGTGATGAAGAAACAGCAGTTTGAAATATCCCTTACTGATAGTGCCAGAAGAAAGCTGGAAAATCTCCAAAACTCTCTCAATTTAAAAACATTGCTGAATTCCTTTGTGAATATATAAATATACATATCTTGCATATTTGAGCCATGAGGCTTTTTTCTCACTTGAGCGTACTTTCTTCTTGTAATACGTATTGGTTCAGGGATTAAAGCTTACCTCATGTATCAAGGAGGTTGAGAGGTGGGAATTTTAATGTTGTGTATATTAAAATTAGGAATTATATTTTTTAATCTATATTCCATTTTTGCTCATAAGGGGGAAGTTGGAAAAAAACGTACACTCTGTATTAAGCATGATGGAATTGTCACTGTAATGGAATTGTTCCTGAATTGAAGGATACTGATCAGAAATATATCAGGATACTGATTAGAAAAGAGTAACAAGTTTTTAAAATCAAGAGGCCTGATTTCTACAAGAATTGCAGCTTTTCTTATTTGAATAGAAACAAAAAAACAAAGTAGGAAACACACTTTTGTATGCAGTCACATGTGGAGGAATGTCTATTCTCTTCTTTATTTTAGGTGACATTCTGTAATTTTTCTTCTGATGTTGGTGGGCAAGCCACAGAGATACCTTGGGCTTTGGGAAGGAAATGTCAGCCTCTCAGATCCTGCTGCCAACAAGCAGCCAAGGAGGCAGGTAACTCCCTGCCAGTGACTTCCTTTCAACTTTTGTCATTGTTCAGGAAGGACAATCAAAAACAAAATTACAGAAGGATTTAGAAAAAAGTCTGAAGGTAATGAAGAATTCCTCAGATAGATGGATGGAAGGAAGAATGGATGGATGAATGGACAGATGAATTTCCTCCACTGTGGATCTGTCAGTCAGCCAAAAGAAATTAGAAAGTTGTGGCCGATGTAAAACCAAGAGAAGGCAGTACATTAGAAATGCCCCCTAATTTCAAGTCCAGGTGAACTGGATGCAAATCTAACAATGTTATTGCTCAGTGAGGAGGATTTCTTAGGGATAAAAGGCAATAAGCACAGAAATATCTTTGGGAAAGTGCTAGTCTCTAGTGTGACCTGAGCAAACTCAATTTTATTGTGATCCCTGTTAACAAGGAGCTGAGCCTATAAGCCTTGTAATAGTAACAAAAAAAGCAATTTATGCAAAATGGGGGCAATCCTCACCTCATAGTATCTGGAGAATATGGAGTTTTATTGGTGATTAATTTTTAAAAAAAGGGACAAAAGAAAAAAGGTTTGCATAAGTTATTTTAAAGCTCTTTAGTACGATGCTACGGGGGAAGTATTAAGAAAAATAGAAAGGGTATGGCAGTTAAGGAGAAGGCAAGGCATTGTGGGAATGTAGTATGAAATAAAGTAGGATTCATTTATGTAATTATTACAGAGAGACTGTAGTCATACAGTAGTTAAAAATTATGCCATGATTCCCCAAAATAAGCTTGTATTCATGAGGACAAGTTTTTATCTTTTCTACTTGGTGTTTTTATTGAAACCAAAATAAATCTAAACATAAAAAGAAATTAATAACTCTTTCTAAAACACTGTAACACTATTCCAGGTTTGTTTTGCCTTGGTTATGTTGTTGGGTTTTTTTCTTCATAGCATCTTATTAATCTAGGCATTGCAAAAATTGCCACAGAATTGTGTACTGCTACCTTTATGTATATTAATCAGAAAGATGAAAGACATATAGGTTTACACTTTCAAAAGCAGTCAGTAATTCACACTGAGTGGTCCATTTGATATGCATAGAAAGAAAACGCAAATATTAAATCAGCATTTAATATCAAGTTCCTTTAAGTGTGTAAATTTATCTACCTGACATCATTAACCAAGTTGGTATATTAGGTTATAAATTTTTACATTTGTTTTTAAAGTAATAAACAGTCATATTTGTTATTACTAATCAAAATATTAATTATGATAGAGACTTTGAAAAGAACTGAAGTATAATCGACATCCTGGGTTTGGGGTAAGTCAGCCTAGTTATGAAAGCTAGAAACAATAAAGGACTTTGAATGACTTTCAGAAATAGACATGGGGACTTCCACATCAATGGGTTTTTTTTTAAGAAAGGACATCCACACTTGTGTTGCCACTTCTGAGGTGCTGAAAGTCTTTCAGCACTTGTTTATTTCAGTTTTTAAAGTTTTCTATCAATTTTTTACTTTTCTACACTGTCATCAACAGACTTTGGCCTTAGGGAATTTAAATATTTCCTCTAATCAGGAGGAACCACCAAACCCTATTATTTTTCTGTAATTACAATACCATCAGCAGAGTGTTGAAAGTACCAAAATTATAAAAGTCAACCTCTGGGTCTGAAATAAAGCATCATCTTTCAGAGTTATTAGTAAGTTTAGGTCTGATTGGTGCACACGGGTTATTGGTATGGATCTCATTAACTCACAATCATTTCCTTAGCTTCGGTTTCTCAGTTCCAGGGTCATGGAGGTACCTGTCCGTCACGAGCCAAGTCCTTAATCCAGGGATCTACCCCATGTGTTTGGTGTTTCCTTCTGTTTTGCTCAAGCAACTCCCCTACAGGCACAGAATTCGTCTCTGTTTCATTATGCATTGGATCATACCTGGCTTTTCAGATTGTGTTATGGGCCCAGCACTGAATTTCCTAACCAAAGCAAGTTCTTGCCCATGACAGTGCTGCTACAGTTGGGAAACCCTCAATGCACCAACATCTACTGGTAAAGCAAGAACTTAACCTTTTCTTAGAAGAGTTTGCAGCCTATCTCTGTCAGAATTTGAAGCCTCAAGGTACTGAAGCTTCCGCTTTTACAAACCCCACGTATACCTAGAAGATTTCTAGGTGGAGTGTTATACCCTCCTTTGGATGGCTCTTGGGCCACAAGAAAGGCATTAACTGGCATATTTGGAACAAGGAGACAACCTAGCAGAGAGCCAGCAGGAGCACTGGTTGCAGCCTAGAGCCACATTAGTCAGCATAGGGATAACCAAGTGACACATCCTTCTGCCAGGAGAGATTCCTATCGCCTAGAAACTATACAAACTACTTGAGAAGGTGGTGATGTGTGGTGTGAAAGGGAAAGGAAAAGGGTGTGAAAAAGGCCTGTAGGTACTGAGGCAAACATCTGCGGTCCTCAGCTCCCTGTTGGCATGTGGAAGCTGCTTTGGCCCTTGAAGAAGTAGTGACTAGAGAATTATCTGCTCTATTTCAGCACTGAGAAAAAAAAACACCATATTTTAACTAATCCCTCCGATTTATGCCTGATTAGCAAGACATTGTTGATGATATGATTAAATACTTTCAGAATATATATGTAATCAACTTTTCACTAAAATTTTATAGTTTACAGAGAAAGTGGTAATTGGATAATGTTAGGAATGTTCCTTCAAAACACAGCTATCATGAATTAAATAGTGGCAGCTTTTTAAAAGCCTGCTCCTGGTTTAAAGGGGTTTTTTTAAGTTTAAAATCTTTATTTCAGACTTCAGTTTTAGAACAAGAGCAAATTATTTCTGCAACTAAGTAGTTTGCGGTTTCCTTTAATTTATTCAATCTCTGTCATTATATTGTCCTTGAAACTATTTTCTGTTACTGTCAAATGCGATAGCCTCAGGACAGAAATGAAAGTGAGATAATATATCTCTATGAGCTTTTCTGGTGAAATGTTTTTAAAAGTTTTCAAATGCAGACATTTGGATTCAAGCAGAAGATGAAAGAACAATGAAAGTAGGAGATTAAAGGAACAAAAGCAATTATTTTAAATGTTATCATTCTAACATTCCAATATTAATCCTTGAACACCGTTATAATTGCACCAAATGGTTTATATAAGTAACAGAAAAATTGTTTTATGTTACTTCTCCTATTCCTCTGTGAAGAATAATGTCTTCTCTGTCAGTCTCTTTTCTCATAATTATGATTCCCCAAAATGTGTCACTATGACATTTTTCTAAATATGATCTTAATAAGAGGCTTAACTTTAATGTTTCATAAGATTATCAAACCAATTCTTAAAAACATATTATATATTTATTTTCAGAAACCAATCTAAGTTCAGTGTGTGCTATTTTTCCATTTTGGAGATAACCTAAGTAAAACAAGAAAATCCAAAAAATAAGACTTTGATTGTTGCAATAGTGTGGGAGGAAGAGTGAAGGGCAGAGATTAGCAGATTTATGCTTTCATCTTATTTCTTCAGTACATGTTTTAGAATTTATTGATTGTTTTTTCTCATATGCTATCATCTTAAGAGATTATTTTTCAGATAATTTTTTTTTACTCTGCGTAACCACTATTACATTTTCTAAACTGCAATGCTTGTCAATTTAAGCTTTGAATTAACACAAACTGCCGTCCTTAGAGGTAGAGTTACTGGCTGACTCAGAGAAGCCATGTCTTATGTTTCAAGAAACATGATTCAAGTGTCCTTGCATTGCTCTGAATGTTGCAATGCTTTCTTTACTTGG
This sequence comes from Calyptomena viridis, assembly GCA_013390005.1. Taxonomy (NCBI): domain Eukaryota; kingdom Metazoa; phylum Chordata; class Aves; order Passeriformes; family Eurylaimidae; genus Calyptomena; species Calyptomena viridis. Next base: position 52,149 of record WEIV01022208.1, read on the forward strand.
AATTACCCTTGCATGTTTGTTTGCCTTTTCATTTTCTCCTTACTTAGAACTAGCTACTGCATCAACCCGTTGCAAAAAAACCAAATAAACGTATTTCCTCTTTCAAAGAGTTCACAAAACAGGCACAAAGAAGGGCTGGTTCAATGGAGAGTGAATGAGGATATGCAGAGGGTTTACTGCACTTCAAGTTGTTGGTTGAACCAAGGTCTTTCTGCATCCCTGTTATTTTGATGCCATTTTTGATGAGCCAGAAATTAATATATGGTAAATGGTTTATATAAGATTGGCACATTTGTGTAGGAGCTGAGGGCACAAGCCCTCATCTCCATCCCTGGGACACAGCAGTCAATTTGTGCAAACAGGATGGAAGACCCCATTTATTTTGTTAAACTTACCGTGACACATATTCTTCATCCAGAGGAAACTTTGCTAGTAAGTACTTCTCTTAAATTACACTTCAGCCACTAAAACAACTTTCCTACCCGTGATTACTATCACTAGGGAACAGGAGCATCAGGTGGGTTTCAACCTTTTCCTGAAGAACAGTGTGTCGGTAATGTAGAACAGCAGCAAGCAGTTCAGCTTCTACAGGACAAACAAGGAGGGATATTATATGAGTATGTATCCATACATGTGTTTTCTCATCCCTTTAAATACAAGGAAAATCCAGTAGTGCTAAAATTTTTTCAGTCATTGCTGATTTACTTGCCTCACACAAACACACGGACACACAAACACCCAAATATATCTTTGTATATGTGCGTGCATTTCCATATTCATGTATAGACATGTCTTTTTTAACATATTCACTAAAAAGAGTTTTTTTTAACTGCAAGTGCATACATTTAAAATTGTAAATAACTGCCATATTATTAAAGTGATTGAAAAGACCTAAAACGTAGTCTTGAAAGCAACTACTGTCTGCAAATGCAGTTCTAAATTATGCCTTTTTTAACATTTTTTTATTGTCACAAGATTTTAGAAATCATAGAATGGTGTGTGTTGGAAGAGACCTTAAATGCTATCTAGTTCCAGCTGCTCTGCCATGAGCAGGAACACTGACATGGAGCATGAACATGCTATATACCAAAACTCCACACAGAGGGATACATATGTATGATACTGAATCACAGGGGAATAAAATATTTTTCATAAAGGAACGTGTATTAGTATTTCTCAAACGCAAAAGAATGTGTAATTAGTATTTCTCAAACACTTTTCCCAGTGACACGAGAAATAGTTATACCAGCACTATTAAAAAAACACGTTTTAAAGAGAAAGACATTAGCATAAAAAAATCTTTTTGGAAGTGCCTAGTAAATGAGATAGCTTGGTATCGGGGCATCCCACTGGAGAGATGCTGCCTTTGAGAGACACCAGTGATTGTGATCGACCTCAGCAGGTACTGGCAGTGCTATATGTCACTGGGAGGAACATGGGAGAGGCCACAAAACAGGAATGTGCTTTTAAGAGGTTTAGAAAGTGCCAGCAGATGGCATTTATGAGTCCACAGCGGTGAAGAAGAGGAGAAGCGGGGAAGAAGAGTTTTGAAACCAAACTTTCTTGAGTTCTCCAGATGACTTACTCTGTACAGCTTTCGAACATTACTCTAAAAATCAAGGTTTCTGAAGATGATATACTAGGTAAGGAAAAAGTAAAAGAACCCCAAAGTAATGAATATATTTAGGAAAGGATTTGTCCGAGTCATTAAAAAAATGTATCTCTGCAATACTGAGAAAGCTCAGTTCTTATTACAGATACAGTTTAAAGATTCTATTTGTATGCACTTCTTGATCTGCACAGTTGTCTTTGTTGCAATTTTATAAAAACACATTAAAAACATCAGCATTGCAAAAACAGGTTTAAAAGCAACTTGTCTTCTGAAAAATGTTTGTTTCATTGGTGTTTGAGTTTGTACAGAAGAAGTAATAGAAATTGCATCTGTGATCACTGGAAAAAGGATTCTTGTCAAGGCACTAACTGTCCTAATAGCATGATGTGATGTCTTACTCTCTCTGCCAGACCCAGCTACAGAAACAGCATAATTATATGAGTAGCAACAATTTCCCTTATCTAATATGAACAGTTGCTACTGTTAACTGCATTTCAGCGTGCTGAAGAAAAAACAGAGAATTAAAATTTATGCTGAGTTTGTTGGGTCATTTAATCCAAGGGAGGTTGTTTTTCTGTTGGGCTTTTGGTGGATTGGTTTTTTTGTTTGCTTGTTTTAATTTTACACATTTCAAAGTGTGCCAGTGAGCCAGGTGCAGGTGATGAAGACAGAGCCAGGAGCTCCTGCTGCCCAGGCCGGGCCACCTGACTTCGTCTGGGCACTCTTTGCTTCCCTGCAAGTCTTGACCTGTGAAATTTCTGTTCTGCCTGACTTCTTGTGCCACTGCCATTACTATGACCTTTGAGAACTAATTTTTTTCAGATAACCTCAGCAGAAAATTCTTAATTTCTGTTTTTTATTGTCCCATAAGTAGATTCCCCAAGTGTAGACTTTACTAGCAAATCAGTCCAGATATCCTCATGCTGTTCATAAAGACAGTCAACTAACAGCCCAAAATTCCTGATCCAAAGCTTATTAACAACAATTAAAGTTCTTCTAGAGAAAACTTCGAATGCCATATGAGGCAACCAGCATAATAATCTTTTAAATAACAAAACCTGTGAAACTATGTGGATATTCAAATCACAAAGGTGGGGTAATTTTAATGATGCTAAGAATTAATGAACTTTTGATGTTAAAATATCTAACTGTTTCAGTATGACTACAGTTTTTTCCAAAGCATCTCACAGAATCACTGAAACAACAAAAACCTCTGTAGAAGACAAAAAAAGTAATATATTTGGGTTCCAGGGAGAACTGGAGAAAATACAGCTAAGAATGATGATCAAAATTCATTGTATATGGAACCACCTAATTACAGTGATTATGTTTTTTGTCATTGCAGAGTTGATGCATATTTTCTAGAGCAAATGGAAATTTCCATCCCACAGTCATTGTAGTTGTTTAACATTGCTGTATGTTAGGATCTTAGAGCACTGTGATAGTATCAAATAGAAACAGATTACTGTAGACAATCACCAGCCATAAAACAACAAAGAGGCCAGATTATATCTAGGCCTTTTGATGATCAAAGCTTTAATATGATTTATATGCTGTTTCATAAATTATGAATGTGAAATGGTTGTGGCAATAACATCAAGGCTTACATATTTTTCTGGTAATTATTTCAAAATTAAATATAAGTAAACATATTTAAAATGAATGTATTTATTAAATATAAAGTCCAATGAGCCAAACACAAAGAAATAGCTAGGAGGAGATTTATCATCTTTATGTCACTTGTATCCTATTTGTAATGATTTCTTTTCTGCACTAAAGAGAAAAGCTAAAACAATTTCATAAGAGTGTCATCTAGTAAAAGATAACCCTTTCTTTGGAATTATTTCTAATTTGTTGCAGATCTTCAGAGAGAAATGTGCCAGCACCAGGATTTATTTTTCCCTTTTTGTTTCAAACATGCTGATTTACATATTTTGCTGGTCTTGTTGAAATAGTATACCATCTTCTGTGAACTAAAGAGACTTTATTAGCAGCAGTGATACCAACAATTCAAATTGGATTGCATAAAATTCCTTATTATTTCACATCATCACAAAATATGCATCTTTATCTCTATAAATAAGTAAAAAGCATCTAAGTTTGAACACTCAAACTCATTTTATTATCTGTACCTGGGCTTTTAAAGAAAAATGAGAAAACAGAGATCAATTTTTAATGCCCTGCCGAAAAAATTCAGGTGAGGGTTCGATAAAGTTAATCATCCTTTCCACAATAATGAGGAATTAATACTCAAATCATCTACGTTTGATATGCTTTATATTCAGCAATGTCATTTAAATGTTAAAACTGCAAGAATTATGGGACCTCTCAAGCTAATATTGATCTAATGTCTTCAACTCAATGACAGTGTCAATTACTTTATCTTTTTTTTTTAATACATGTATAATATGGGAAGTACTTATGCTGTTAGAAACAGTACAAGACAGAAAGGTCTTCCTTCCAAAATTGAAAAAGAAAATTAATTTCCTGATTTCGTTCATTGCAACTGATTCAGATTTTGACTCAAAACATTTATAGGGTTTTCTTACAGAAAACTGAGAAATAGCTTACATGTGTAAACTTTAGACTATTTAGGAAAATTGGTTTAAGAGTCATTTAGAAATCCATTATAATTTTCTTTCTATTTTTATGGCTGAAACTATTGTTCCCTTCCCAGCTGTTTCTTTTTTAGGATACTATAACTCACCTATCACAGGACAATGCAATTTCTCCATTGTTCCATTCAAATTCAGCACTTCAAAATACTTATGCTTGTTATTCCTTCTCTCAGTCCTTGGAATAAATAAAAGAAATAAAAGAAGCCCATGATGCCTCTTAATGTTTACACTTTATAATTTTATCTCTTCAGTAAATATGCCTTTGCTACTTTATGTGAGGCCTTTGCAAAACAAAATTACCTACAAGTATAGGTCACATACCAGCTTATCACAGGAAGGTTGTAGGGAATAATAGTTGGGCAGTTATCAAAAAATTCCCGCAGAGCACTTCAGCTACCTATATCTAAAGCTATGTTATACAGTATCCTTATCTTTAAAAAACATGGGGCAATGCAGCATATGTAAAAATGTAGGAAGTGTCTGCCAGAGCATCCCACTACTGAATTGAAGGCACTTGTCTCCTGCTTTCTCAGCACCTTCCTGAATGCTCCACAAGGCAGGTCAGGTACCTTTTACTGCTCAGGTAGAACCCAGCCTATTATGGGTATTACCAGAAACAAGCCTGTGACAAGCCAGCTACAGAAAACAGAGTTTTAATTTCCAGATGTTCATTATAACAGAGCAAAAATGTGTTGATTGGCCCCAGCCTGTTTCCTCAAGACCAAGGAGGTTCTGAACATTTTCTTATGAACACTCTGAGACTGGTGTCTGAAACAAGTCCTCTGGGCTGTAGCCACTTTAAATTGATTACACATTTGTTAATAAAATACTTACAATAATAATGTCAAGCCTCAACCAAGGACAGTTCAACAGAAATTTTTTCCTCAAACCCAAGTTGAAACTTAATCCTTCTCAACAAAAATCCAAAGAGAAACAGAAATGTTGCCAGGTTGGGATGTGGCAGATTTTTCAGTGTGAAGGTCTGAAGAGTTTTCCATTGTGGGAATGGTTGGTGCTGGGAGGATGTGCCTCCATAGCTCTATGATGCTCTGGAAGATCTGTGGGGATTTCTCATTGTGGCCCACACAGTAAGCAAACTATTGGTCCCAGTGCCCCTTTATATCAATTTCTGGCCTGTTGTGCTGAGTTCCTGCATGCCCTGAGAGTGACTCCAGAGCTTATATGTTCACACCTTAGCTAAAACCTCTTTTTTCAGGCACTTTTTGACTTAAAATGTATTTTTCAATGAGAGCCACTGAAGGACAACACCCAGCCTGCCTCCATGTCCTAGAAAGTGATGACTGAAATGATACCACACATCAGTTTGTGAGATACCTATGAACATTTAAAGATGTTATCAACAGAAATGTGGGCCCCTCTTGAGGTAAAGTGCTGTGCTGTCACTTCTGCCTTATATATGGGAGTTTGAGCATGCTGGATCTGACAGCTGAGATGAAAGAATGTGGCTGGTCCTTGTGGCCTGTTCATTGGCAAAATGAATATATAGGGGATATATGGAACTGGCTTCATATTTCTGCTGTGATTGGTTTTCTTTTATACCGATACGCACATTTCTTTTAAAACACTACAGCTATGGGGTCTCCGTGATGCATTAACCTCTGTTTCATCAGTTCAAGGAAGGACAGTTTTAACCAAAATGAGAATGCTAAGACATTGAGAAATGTCACAAACAGAAGAGCTTTCTCTACAGGACTCATTCTAAAATTTGTTCCAAAAGCATATCAGGGCAACAAGAACAGAAGATGCCTCACACAATATTGCTAAGCAAGGCGTAAATGTGATGACACCTTTAAAGGGACAGCTTAGCTACTTGAAAACTGAGGTCCTTAAAATCTCATATAATCTCAGATGCTGCTGTAAGTGTCCAGCCCGGTGCATTCCTACTAAGACCCACAGCAGTACATTCTACTACCATTTGCTGGTGATCCAGACAAGTCGTATGGATTAAAAGAAAACAAGTATTAGTATAGCTGGTCATTGTTTCCAGACTTCTAATGACCTTTTAGGTCCTTTGCTGCTGCACATATACATATATACATGTACATGTACATGTACATGTACATGTACATATACATATACATATACATATACATATACATATACATATACATATACATATACATGCTGCTGCATATATTTTGATATCATGGGTGTGAGTGTTTGAGATTGGTAACTATGTCTTCCTATTGGAAAAAACAATTGCAAATAAATATGTTAAATGCTGAATTAATTTAACACGTTGCATACAGCATTACAAAAAGATCTTCTGGGAGATCACCCTGTGGAAAAAATATCCTGAGAGATGTGATACAATAGTAAATATTAGTGGAGAAACCTAACAGTTGTTTTACAAGATATTAGGAGCTAAGTCTTCATTAAGGACTCTTTTCTATGGAGGGATCCTGCCTATATTGAATAATGTCCCTGTTACCTTGAAGTAAACACTATTGTTGTAATTACTACAGGTGGAAGAATGGCTTACTTGCTTGGACATAAACTTTTCCTGAGATGATAACTCAGCAGATAACTTGTAGGTTTTCTGACGATCAGGAAAACCTACCCTGAAATAATGGAATGGGGTACAATTAATAAATTATTTGATCCTCTCATCCATTGGTTTATCAGATACAAACCCATACAGCAAGGATCAGGTTTCTTCAATTTAATTGAGGAAGGATTTAGTGGATTTGTTTTCTTTCTGTTTTGCTACAGAAGTCATTGTTTTATAGCAAACATTTCACTATTATTCCTTTATTTGCTCATTTGATTGTAAATAGGAGGAAGTTCATACTGGGAAGTGCCTTCCGAAACCAAGCATATAGCTACCAATGTCTGTAGTAGCTACTCTGCGCACCAGGGATTCAGCAGCAAAGTCATCATTTGCCTTAAAAATTACTGTAAGATTTCATGCTTCTCAAAACCCAGGTTCTAGAGAATAACTGTGGTAATCCAATACAAACCAAAGGGGTTTGTTCATCTGTAATATAAAACCCAAAGAAACTGATTTGTAACTTTTTGTAACATAGAAGTGCCAGCTTTACAAAGCAACGAAGACAGAGGATGCTGTGGTCAACAAAGAAAACTTATATTCTCATTTTGGCTTTTCTTTTCATACAGACCAAGCTGAAATACTGAAGGAAAGGATGGAAATAATGATTTATTATTCTAGTGATCATGGTACCATATCTTTCACCTATAAAATTAAGTCATACACATTCCTTACAAATAACTCAGACCCCATTATTGTGGCAAGCAGTATTTTTCTTGGCAAATCAGCAATCTTCATTTTTAGAAGCACACATAAGTTAGTGTCTCCTCAGTTAAAAAGTGGCATAGTGCTTTTATTTGCTCATTTGACACATACAGTCTACTTTTACATTAATTCATACAGTAGAAGGTTGTAGCATACTGTAATCTCTGCTAGAGAAAACCTGTGTCTAGTATTGGCAACTGTCACAAAATTTCTGGTTTGCCTTTGACAGTTTTGTATTTCTACTTGCCCAAAGCTATTCTTGGTGACTCTGTTGATACTACCACAAATATTTTCCTTTCTGATTGACTTCAAAGTTTTCTCAGTGTCTTTCTTCATTGGTTCAAGACTTGGTGTCTCTGAGAAGCAGCAATATGTAAATGACCTTCTCCATTTCATGCTATAGGAGTCTCATGACTATACTTAAATGAATTCATGTGGAATTGCTACCTCCAAATTTTTATCACAGCATGATAATGCATGTACATTTGTTTGACTTCTTCCTCCAGAGGATGGTACATGGATTAGCAACATTAGGAACACAATTCTCCAGTCACTTTACTGCAAGCACTGTGGCTTTGCTCACTTTGAAAATATTTTTTGGGCTGAATAATGAATTAATAACATGAGTAACTATATTATCTTTTTTTCAAGTATTAAATGTAATTATCAATTTAAAATATCTTGTATTATTCTTTTTTATATGCTGGGTCACTCAGTTGCCTTATCCAAGTACCAAAAGCTGGGCAGCAGTTAATTGCAGGCCAGATTTTGTAAGTTATGTTTTGCAGTAAGCTTCTGTATCGTATGGAGATGAAGTCAAAATCTGTCTAGCAGTCATAACACCAAGACAGCCTTAGCTGTGTATTCTCTGCTTCATTATTCTGTAAGACCATCTGTAAATAAGCTTACCTAATGCTTTTTAAGCTACAGAATTTTTCAGCTGAGTGGGTAATGCATGAGGGATTTAAAGTGCAGCAAGTGCTACTGAATCTACCAAGTCTGTGATAGTGTCTTCTATAGCACATTATCTAGAAAACTGCTCTAATCTGTGAAATATATATTTGTGTCCTTTTATTGTGCTGTTCTACTTAGTATGTCTGAGTGGAAATAGAACACATGAATCCATCTCTGACATTACCTGTTTAATAAATTTATGACCTAGACACACTCAGAAATTGATTAATAATCCTGTGATTTTTTTTATCCCATTTTCCTTAAGTGAAGCCTCATACATGGGTAACCAGGGTGTCTCACTTCAGCTTCTTCTTAGAAAGTGTGAGTGAGTCTTTTGAAGAATAACACTAAGTGCAGTGTTGATAACCAGATATGTATCATGCGTGTCATTTCCCATGGAAGGATGTGACTGCTCAGTCAAAGCTTAATACAGCTCACCTTCTTCTGAAGAAAACCATTCCCATTACCATTATATCAGTCCTGAAAAATCTTGGCTAGCCAGTGTCTCTTTTCATTGCTTTTATTTAGAAAATTCTGCCCAATTCTCATTTGTTTTTCTCATATCCTACCCAACACCTTGTGAGCTCTTTGCCACAGACCAACCCTTCTTTCAGATCTTGCTTTAATGCTATAGATGTTACAGTGTTCTAGTCTGGGATTTTTGTTAGTTCT